>JARQZK010000217.1:2500-25000 GCA_030704885.1 Cynegetis impunctata | reverse complement strand
TATATGGTAGGGGAATTAAGCAACGCCTTTTAATGAAGGATGTGAGTAAAATAAAAATTCTATAAATTACGATCATAAAAAATCTACAAGTGTTATAGTTCATTTCAACATGAACGAAAGGTTGTAGAAGAATATATTTTCCAAATTATATGACTAAAGATGCCTCGACAGATATCAGCCTAAATGATAAGATGTATAAAGTACTACTCCATAAATAGGTATATAATCTTAGATATCACAGAGAAACTCTTGTACGATCATGTTTCTACTGACAATAAAAAATATTCTTCGTCGAAGTCAGCTTGACTTTTCAATTAGAAATTCATTGCTTGTCAATTTAACAAAATAAAATAAAATCATGAATAATATAAAGTTGACCATAGTCAATAATATCCTACATAAAGTGAAACAAGAAAAATTCTTCAATAATTAAAAAAAATGACCAGACAACTTTCCAAGGGAGCTGGCTATATGTTTTCCTCAACGTGAATTCTACATTCACAATCCAACAGTGGATTATAAAAATTGTCAAGTCACCCCGACTCAAAATATGCATACAGCTGTTTCGATCTTAATAGATCTCATCAGTGCAGTTTATTTGACTCAGAGTGAATTAACAAATTTCTGATTGTTCCCCAATAAAAATAATGGATGGATACATTATCTCGATAACAACCCAGAGCGCCCACCACCAGGGAAATTGGAAACCAACAAATCCGCCGGGACAATACTTAAACTTCCTGACATGAAATGACTACTTTGTAACTGTGGCGTATGTGGTTCCAAAGCACGCTAATAAACTAAACAACATAAATTAAAACATAAAAACTCATTGGGTGCTTTACTTCGACAAGTATAAATTAGACATATTTTGAAAATTGTTAAAGAATCGATATTTATCCAAGTTTTGAGTGTCAAGTTGTGTTTCGTATGAGGTTAAATAATTTGTAATGGAAGTGATAAAAGTATTTGTATAATTGGTATGGTTGTTTCTGATTTCCTCGGAGCTAGTACTAATATTTTCAACGGAAACTAAATAAAGCAGTTTCTATTTTTTTATTGAAGGAGTGATCAAAATATGAATCCGCGACTGTAGTTGAACGCCAGTGGTAATTTCAGTCTTCTTAAACAGTGACCAGTGTGAACGATAGTTTTTAAAATTTGGCGGCTACAACTGTCAAAAGTAATTGACATCAACCTGCAGTGTGGTGCATTTTCTTCTTTGATTTTTGAGGAAGAACAGTGTTCTTTATGAGGCAAATTTTGAGGATGACTTGCCATATATTTTTTGTAAATTGTGGTAAAAATTACCGAAAATTGCAAATTATCTCTCCGTTGTGGTTTTGTATCCGGAATTTTCATTACAATGTCTTTTAAAGGTTTTGATATTAGGAAGTTCGACTTTCAAGAGTTTTTCTCGACGACGTGCTCGCATTATTCCAACCTGAAGCAAGACTATTTTCAGTATATGTACTTATGCTGCATTCTATATATAACTTTGTGAATAAGTATTTTTCGTCTGATACAGAAAATAAAAAATCTTCAACTTGCTTTTTTGTTAGAATTCTGAATTTTTTGGGTTTATATCCTTTTGATTGGTGTTTCCGAATCATCGCAATTTGTGATATTTGCTTATATCCACGTTGTTGATCAGATTTATTGGTGATCTTAACATGGAATATGTTGACCACAAAGATGTGGGTTTGATATTCTCGGAAATTGTAGAGATACCGTGACTTCTTAGGTGAAAAATTGGTTGGTGCACATGAAATCTTCCTAGTGATTTTCACTTTTTCAATCTACTTTGGTGAAATAGGTCACTGATGGATAAACGATGGATAAACTACCAACGTGATCTAGCACTGAAAACATCAGAAAAATTTAATCGTCTTTAATGAGATTTCGAGCTATTTTAAAGTGGAAACTGACGATTCATTGTCAAACTGAATCGAATAGGAAGTATATAAGATGACGGTTCTCACAATATGTATCAAAGTAAAATGCATTAGTTTCAAGAAAGGAATAGAAATAGAGTACATTAATCGATTCAAAGTACCAGTTTGAAGGAGAAAGGAAAGAACAAAATTTTTATTGAATTGTCACCGTTGCTCTCTAAAGTTCATGAAAATATTTTCGACATGATTATGTGATGTCAAAATGTTTATAATTTGAACAAAATTAGATTTTTACAATTATTGCTGTGAAAGTGGGAAAATACTGAATATTCTGAAATGAGTATTATCATAGTTAACAAATAGGAATGCAGAATATTACATTAAAGCATTTGCATAATTTGTGAACCAGAAGTGAGCACTTTAAGAAGTCTAGCATGAATTGCATCATTGCTCCGTCGAAGTTGTGATTTTAGTGTGCACAAATTTTTTCTAAGATTCAGCACCATTTAAATTTCCGAGGCGAGATCAAAATTTCTATTGAACTATATTAGGAGAATTCCTAATTAAATCGGTTTTAAGGTATGTGAAGACAAAATATTCCCGACCTTCTTATGTCAACATCGATTGGCGCTTGTATCTCTAATACATCTGCACAATATCCTTCAATATCAGAAGATGGCAGACACTCATCGATATGATCCATTGCATCTTGTTTACAAAACGCATCTATGTTTGGCAACCATGAGGGCCAGTGTCGGAGATCCATCACCATCGAAGGTCGGTCTGAACCCAGAGTTGCAGGAACCCGCCAGGGCGAGATCGGGGTCGCGAGCCGGCACATAAAGTGGTCGGCACGTTCGTCGGTGATTGAGAGCCCCGCAAATACGCAGGACGATTTCGGGCTTGGGAATTGCAATGTGTCACTTTTGTCATATCCAGAGCAACACATTTGATTAATTAATCGTGCCACTCATCCCGTGCTTCTCTTTATGTGTCGATGTATGCCGCAATTTGCAGTTTACCTACTAGAATTTCAAGTTTCGCGTACTTCTGGGTATTGATATTAGTTTGGATTAGAATTTGGTATGGAAGTTCAACACAGAGTAATACATAATGGAACAATTGATGAATCAAACCAGATTTTGACTACATGTTCGGTAAATTTTCAGCAAATTCTAATTCCATTGGTTACACGAGGAATGTTGAAAGTGGTATCAAAACATTTTTAATGGAATCAGTGATGCAATACTACTCAATATTATTATTATTTTTTTTATTATTTTATATATATATATATATATATATATATATATATATATATATATATATATATATATATATATATATATATATATATATATATATATATATATATATATATATATATATATAGGATGTCGCACCGGGAACTGAATCGATCGATATAGAACAAAGTACGAATCAGAAAATTTTGAAAATTTAGATGCTTACTAACATCGGTATGACCAATCCAACCAAAATAATTACAAGCAGCTGGCACTTCCGCTTATACCGGAAGTCGATATCAACTTGCTTATTTCAAATAGAACACCCTATATATTTTAAGGTTTTCAAAAAAAGCATAAAATTATGAGTCGAAAATGTGAATACCCTATGCCTAAACTTAGCTGTTTCAGAGATATTTGACATTTTATAGAAAATTTGACAGTTGCAACGGTTTACAAGAACCGGTATAACTTTCTTCCTGTGAAAGATACTCATTTGCTTCTTGTCACATAAAAAAAGCACAAGAAGAACTACGTTCTACAACTGAAATTAATTCAATAATATCATACCAAGTGTTCCGTTTTTCGCGTTAAATTTCGTCAACTTCAAACCGCGAAAACTTGTTTAGGTCAAATAGAACACCCTATATTTTTTCACGTTTGTGTAAAATTGAATTCCCTTTTTTTTATATTAGCATTGTGGGTGTTAAGGTTACAACTTTTTGAAATATTTGTGATTTTATTAGAAATTCATCAATTGTAATCATATCATCAAAATAGCCATGATTAGAAACAATCAGTCATTATCTTATGTCAAAAAATGCCAGCACGTTTAAATTATACCAAGGAAAACTTTTCAATTTGTTTATTGTGATAAAGTAATAACAAGAACTTGCAACCCATTTAAACGGAAAATAACACCAACACTGTAACATGCGTATCAATCGAATTGAAGATATGGCATGAACTAAAATAGCAGAGATAAAATCAATTTAAAATATCATTTCATTTTAATTTAATAAATGCTCAAAATTCCGCCCTCGAACCTCGACACATTTTTCGCACCTTCGGATTAGTTTCTCATGGGTAGCTCTTCTAATTGAATCCTTGTCAATTGGCTCTCATAAACTTCATTTCTAATAGTTCCCCAAATAAAATAATCCAGAACTGATAAATCGGGCGAGCGAGGAGGCCATAAGAAAGGTCCATTATTGGCAATTCATTGATCATGAAAAATGTCTTGTAAATAATCATTAATTAAATATGCGTTATGTGGGGGAGCACCGTCGTGCTGATAAAAAATGTTTCTATATTCGGCGAGAGGTAAATTTTCTAAATAGATAATTATTCAAATTTATATATATACACACACATATTTATATATATATATATATATATATATATATATATATATATATATATATATATATATATATATATATATATATAGTATATATATATATATATATATATATATATATATATATATATATAATAATTTTTTAATAAAATCGAGTTTTTTAAGATTCAACAAGCCTGTTATTGCTAATAATTATCAAGAGATTAGAAATAGTTCACAGGCAACAACAATTCGAATAAATAATTATATATATATATATATATATATATATATATATATATATATATATATATATATATATATATATACAG
Organism: Cynegetis impunctata; assembly: GCA_030704885.1. Classification (NCBI taxonomy): domain Eukaryota; kingdom Metazoa; phylum Arthropoda; class Insecta; order Coleoptera; family Coccinellidae; genus Cynegetis; species Cynegetis impunctata. Next base: position 20,190 of record JARQZK010000217.1, on the reverse strand, counting down.
GGTCACTCACGGTCGATGGTAGGTTAGACGTTTACGGAGAACAGGGACATGGGATTATTCTGAAAATTTGGTTTCATCTGTAATCGATTTTGCTCTATCGATCTAAAATTAAAAGTGGCGCTGCGGCGTTGCCACTAATACTGAAAAGTAGCAGCAACTGTGAAATTTCAAATGAGACACCCTATATATTATTCCATTTTTTGCTTCTCTACTATTTTCCAATTGTTTTTGTATGACAACTCCTTATACCTATCTTCAGAGGTTTTCGAGAAATTGAATGGTTTCCTTATTTTTTTGTGCAAAACAAAGCTTCAATTAAATGTTCATTACTAAGGTATTCAGATTCGTAGGACGCTGAAATTTAAGATGTAGTTTACCAATTTCCGACGCATTAGTAACATTCAAAGGAATTTGTTTTCTATTATACAGGGCCCTTCAAAATTAGCGATTTTTTCGATAAACACAAAAATGGTAAAAAAAAATTTCAAACGTTATACCCTGTATATTATTGAATACCCCCAAAGAAAATTGAAATTTCTTTTAAATGATGCATCATGTTCCTATTCTAAAATATCAGGTTTCAGAAATGAAGCAAGTTTCTATAAAAATCGGATTATTTTGTCATACTTTGTATTAGGTACCTAGCTATGAAATGTGAAGAAATATGTCATTATGAAAATTTGAATATTAGTGCATCACCAATAAAACGTTCGAGCGTTCATTAACGAAAATTTGATTTGAAAATAATCAAAATGGAAGGCAATAACTATTCTCATGAATTTTTAATGAAGTTATTTATTGGACATGGTCAATGCGACCAAATAATAGTAAGAACAATAGCAGAAGATTCAATGAAATGTATCCCTATTTACAACCAATGAACGAGAGAAAATTTGTACGATCACAAAATAATTTTATCGCTTATGGGTCAATAGTGAAAGCAAAACGAAATTACCAAAGCCTGTTACTTCAAAACAAGGCAACATTGTATATGTGTTAGCCTATTTTCACGCATATCCCCCATAGCTTTTATCAAAAGTGAAGAAGAAGATCTAGGCTACACTCATGCATCTGTTCAAAGGATCCTTTATAATTATAACAAACACACATACACGATTACGAAAGTTCAATCCCTGAAGCCAGAAGATCATCAATCTAGGATACAGTTTTGTGAAAATATTCTGATGCGCATCCAAGAAGATCCTAACTTTTTGAAGAAAATAATTTGGACAGACGAAACTGAATTTACTAAGGAAGGCATTTTTAATAGAAGAAACAAGCATTTCCACATATTGTCAAGGAAATGGGATTTCAGGAAAATTTCAGTTTCAACGTATTTTGCCTTCTGAAAGATAACCAAATAAAATTCCTTAATTAAGATGAACCGTTAAATTCGAAAAAATATCTCCAAATTCTAAGGTCAGTGGTGAATGATTTTCTGGATAATTTGTCAATAGAGGAATACCGTACCTGCTGGTTTCAACTGGATGGGGCCAAGCTCATTGCACTGGAGAAGTAACAACGGAGTTATTCCAAATGTTTGATGATCGCTGGTTTTTACCACCCTGTATTGAAGTAACGCAGATTAGACTGAAGTGTAGGAAGCTCCAAATTATCACCAAACTCCAACCCAAATTTCGATATCATAGTATCTCTCAACTCGAAGAGCTGGCTATATATAGTAAATTAATTATAATCTGCTGAGGAATGTTCTCCCATTTTGGGAAAAGGTACATGACTTCGGATCGATTTTTTTAGAACATCACAAAATGCTCAATTGAGCTTAAGTCGGCACTTCGTAGAGGAAAGTATAATTGTTGGATGTATATTTTGCCACCTACAATTTGTTTTGTGAAAAATTTACTCTAGGTTAAATTTGAACAAAAGCTGTAGAGATTTCGTTGAAAATTTGTATCTTTTGTGAAGAGAAAAATGTTGGACTGAATCAAAAAACAAAATATCGAGCATTAATGAGCTTTTCTAATCATTTGGAAAAAAAATTGTAGCCTTTACACAGGGTGTTTTGAATTTACGGTACATGAATATTGTTCTATTCCACTCGGTATAATACATTGTCATATTTATTTATACAAAAATTCAAAATACATGTGATAATTTCAATGAATTTCCTACAATGTGCTAAAAAAATTATTTCAATCGGATGAAAATTAATTTTTTTTTTGATTTCGAACCAAAAATAAGCAAAATTTCAAGATTTGAGCAAATGTTGTACATGAGTTTGTATATATATATATATATATATATATTTATGTATATATATATATATATATATATCATATATATATATATATATATATATATATATATATATATATATATATATATATATTTAATGATATATATAAATATATATATATATACAGGCCGTTTCTTTTATCATGTGGTAACATTGCTATATTCTAAACCGTAACAGATATGGGAACGATTGAATGGGAAAAAAGTTAACTATTATGGTGAGCAGTAAATTGGCCAGAAAAAATCTCCAGGGACTTTCGCCGTTCCCGAGTTATACAGGGGAAACTGAAAATGGCGTTTTTGGTTTCTTACGAATAGAATTGTTATTTCAGAAAATATGAAAAAATGGAAGAAGAATTTTTTATTGTATTTAAAATGTATTATAACCATGTAACAATAAATCTTAGATTGAACGTTTCGTCCCAACAGGGCCACCACCAACTTTTTTTTTCGAATACGGACCTGTCTTTTTTATTGCAAATATTGATGAAGCGATAAAATCAAAATTCAATGGTATATTACAATCGGTATTTTTATAGCGTTTCATTCAAAATAAGCATCATCAGTGACAACAATTTTCAATTACGGTCCTGTTGTTAGTTCCTCTGTAAATAGTTTTGATTTCTTCAAAACTTGTTCAACTATTGGCATACGTCAGACATTAGCCAATAATTTCGATAAGAAGATCATCACAATGAACATTTTAATTTTTGTATTACAGTAATCCTTGTTTCGAGGTTGATTTCTCTTGAATTAATTTTTATACGTTCCAATCCTCACAATTCAATGGTATATCACAGTTGATATTGTTATAGCGTTTCATTTGAAATTACTAGCATCATCAGTGACAACAATCAAACAGAAAAACAATTTATTTTATAATGAATTTTTGAGGGAAAATAAAAACCATACAAAAAATGAATTTCACGTGAGAAACTACATTAAATGCTCGAATTGACGACCTCTTTGTTGAATGCACATACGTTTTCTGTACATACAATTATTGTGGCAATTTTCTAGCATGTTGGGTGTAATGCTATTACATGCATCTCTTATTTTTTTGTTTGAGATGGTCGATATCTGTACTAGGTGTCGGAAAAACTTTATCCTTTATGTATCCCCAGACAAAAAAATCTAATGGATTAAGATCAGGAGATCGAGTTGGCAAAGCAATTGGTCCTTTGTTTCCAATCCATTTTGTTGGGAATATTGCATCTAAATGATCCCTTACTATTGCTGCATTATGGGGAGGGGCACCGTCTTGTTGAAAATGTTGTATTTCACGGAGAATATTCAGTGGCAATTCATCTAAGTATCCATTAAACTCATTAGATAAAAAATTTAAATACATTCCATTATTCAAATTCTCATCGTGAAAGAAAGGACCTAGTACCTTTGTTCCCAAAATTCTTAAACAAAATTTTATTCCGAATCTTTCCTGGAAGTTGGTTTCTCTATGTAAATGTTCATTTAAATTATTCCACCTATAATAGATGTTTCTGTTAAACCAGCCATTATTGGTGAATTTTGATTCGTCCGTCCATATTATTTTTCTACAAATATTTCCTACTTCCCTATTTCTACGTCTTAATCACTTCGCAAATCGTACTCTCCTTCCGTAATCCCTTTCATTGAAGTGACGAACTTTGCGTATCCTGTAACATTTGTATTTGTTCTGTTTATAAATATTTCTGGTAGATTTCACAGAAATCCCTTGTTCGTGGGCAATTTCTCGTAAAGAACAATCTTGATTAGAAATATTTTTATAATTGCCCAATAATAAATAAATATTTTTTTCTTTTTGTTATTGTTTATGAGGAAATATTTGCTTACCTAAAACATTTATTCGGTTCCTCATACTTCCAGCTACAATACATTTTCTAGTTTTATTTCTGTCAAATGCAACACAGTCTATCAAATTTCTTTCTAATCGTCTAAACATTTGAATGTTAGAATGTTTGGAATACGACGATTCGGGTATAGCTCACCATACATATTTCTTGCCAAAAGAGGATTTCTATTTGATTTTGTATAAGTAAATAGCATATCAGTGATCAGTCCTTTCATCATTTGAATACATCTTCAATAATATGTAACCCAGTGCAGTTCTTAACAGATATCAACAACTCATTTATTTTTCCTGCCTACGTGTTTAAAATGACGAATGAAGTAAGATGCTACTTCTTAATTGTACTGAATTACATAACAATCGTATTTTGACCAAAAACGAATATTTTCGTTACCTATTTCCACGATTGAGAATTATAAAAATATTCCGCATAAAAATTGATTCAGGAGAAATCAGGCTCCAAACAAGGATTACTGTATAATACAAAAATTTCCAGACATGAAAAATACGAATTTTCGTTATGTTTGGGTACCTTCTCATGAAAATTATTGCCTATTGTCAGAAGTATGCTAATAGTTGAATAAGTTTTGAAGAAATCAAAACAATTTACAAAAAAACTAAGGACAGGGCCGTAATTAAAAATTGTTTTCGCTGATGATGCTAGTTATTTTGAATGAAACGCTATAAAAATATCAAGTGTCATACACCACCGAATTGTGATTTTATCGCTTTATCAATATTTGCAATAAAAGAGACATGTCCGTATTCGAAAAAAAAAGTTGATGGTGGCCGTGTTGAGACGAAACGTTCAATCTAAAATTTATTCTTACATAATTATAGTACATTTTGAATACAATAAAAATTTCCTCTTGCATTTTTTCATATTCTCTAAAATGACAATTCTATTCGTAAAAAACCAAAAACGCCATTTTCAGTTTCCCCTGTATAACTCGGGAACGGCGAAAGTCTACCTAGTTTTTTTTTGACCAATTTACTGCTCACCATAATAGTTACCTTTTTTCCCATTTAATCGTTTCCATATCTGTTACGGTTTAAAATATAGCAATTTTACCACATGATAAAAGAAACGGCCTGTATATATATATTATTAAATATATATAAATATATAATATATATATATATATATATATATATATATAATATATATATATATATATATATATATATATTATATATATTAAATATATATATATATATATATATAATATATATATATATTATATATATATATATATATATATATAATATATATTATATATAAATATATTTATATATATATATATATATATATATATATATATATATATATATATATATATATATTACGTTAATTGATCATCATCACTCTTTTGTTTTCAATCAATGATGTTATACTCAAATCAAGAATGTTGTATCTCGATCTTTCCATCTATTGCAATCAATCTCAAGTACAAAGTAAGAAGTGTTGGTCGTTTTATACCATTCTTTGATATATTTTTTGTTCATTTTTTGAAAAATATATATTTTTCAAAATATCGGAAGTATAATGCTAAAAGAGTACACTTTTTTACTTGCTGCTATACCCATACAATTTTCTTGTTTTGTATCTCAACTAGTCAGCAAAAGACTACCGTTCCAAATTATAATAATTATATAAATATATATATATATATAGTAATTATTATATATTTATCTAATATATATATATATTAGTATATTATATATATAATATATACTAAACATTTTACATACATATACACCCATTATATATTTGGTTTCCATACAGATCAGGTTCTTCAAATTTTTATTTTATTTATTCCTTAAGTTTTTTTTTTTTTTTTTGTTTTCTTTTGTCTTTTCACCTCTTGGAATGATATTATACTTAATATATATATATATATATAAGTATATCAGTGGATTATATATATATTATATAGCAGTACATACATATATATATTTATATATGATATAATAGGTATAGTATAATATATAGTGTATAAATATAATTAATATATATATATATTTAATATAGTATAGATATTATATATATATTTATTTAAAATTCAAATGTATTATTGGATGCGTTCACATGTTTTTATGTGAAATGAAAAAAAAACATATAAAGTTGCGGACATTTGTTATTGCATGGCAAGATATTAGTTTATTTGTTGCTGAAGAAGGAGTAGTGACATCCAAAACGTCCAACAATTTATATGTTTTAAAAGTCAAAAAATGACTGTTTTAACCTCAGTTCTCAATGTTGAAGTTTGATTCCACAGACGTCCTTTTGTTTACTTTTTTATTCGGCCGTGAGCGTAACATGAAGTACACTTTTTTGTACTCTCACGGCAATATCTTAACTGAACGTCGGGAAAAATTTTATATTATTTTAATATAGAAGGAAGTCATTTCTTAATACTCGGGTACTACCCTAAAAAGCAACCATTCCTATAATGCGTAGATAAGTGACTTTAAATGTTTCTGATAATATTTTATTGAATTGTAAAATTACTGTTGCCTTTGGTATCTACAAAAAACAATAATGCAAAGAAATCCTAAAGTTTTTACGTTTGTCTTCACAAATCTAATCTTTTAAAAATATCATCTTAATCTATCGTTTGAACACCGCTTGCCGAAAAAATCGCATGTTCATTCGGGAGAAAAAACACTTTTTGTGGTTCGACTGAAACATTTAGTCTCGCTACAAAAAGTATCACTTTTTACTCCTAATAAAACAATATACTATTATTGGAAATGGTATATATATATATATAGTACATATATATTATATAATACTATATTTATAGAATACTTGATTATATATATATATATATATATATATATATTACGCAGAGTGGCCAGTTTTTTTAATGGGATTGTATTGGTAAATTTTAAACCATAAGAATTAGAAAGGTCGTCAAATGGAGAAAGTTGCATTAGTAGAAGCATTGTCAAGCAGCTCACAAACAAATCGAGATTATCAGGGCTGGTTATTGAGATAGATAAGAAAGTAAATTCTGTCATTTTGATTTTTCTTTTTTTCCACTTTAACGCTTTGAATATTATCAAATATGTTACAGGAATTTTTATTCCACAGTAACTTATCCTCAATTTGGACTGTAATCGAGCAGATTTCGTATCCAACGTTTCGTACGCTCTGGGCCACCTTCAACCTAAATTTGTTTTTTTTCAATCACGAGACCTGCATATTTTATGACACTTTTTTTTCGAATAAAGCTTTAACGCTGAATTTCAACGACGTATGCATACAATGTCATTCAAAGTTGATTTTCAGGTGATTTTCGATCTTTATCCAATTTCTTTGGGGTCGCGATCTGTATTACATTGACCCTTCAGTTTAATTAAACAACATGCAGATACATTTTGATAAGAAAATCACTTACTCATCTTAAACTGAATGAACGTAACAGAATCAAACAAAGCAAGAAACAATAATATTTATTTACAAATTTCAAGAGGTGAAAAACCTAATTCATAATAATTAAACGAAACTATCATTCATTGAAAGACAAATTAAATGATTATTCGAAAGTAAGTGATGAGCATTAATGAAGAAAGTGTTCGAAATGTCCACCATTTTGTTAAATGCACTTTGCGGTTCTGGAACTCATACTTCTTTTACATTTGCTTATTTCGTCTCCTTGAATACCTTCTAATACATTCTCAATCTTCTCGCGAAGAATCTCTATTGTCGGGTTCGGAGTATCATAAATTTTATTTTTCAGATATCCCCACAAATGAAAATCCAGCGGATTTCCATGAATCGGGAAAAGTTCGATTCAGATAGTCTGTGACTATGCTTGAGTTGTGTGGACCACATCCGTCTTGTTGGAACCATGAGTAGAAACGCGTCAGCCAAAGCCATTAAATTTGATTGATGGTGACAGGTCTATTGTTAAACATGACAGGTCAAGGTCATAAATCATGACAGGTGTATTGTTAGACATGCCAGACGTGTGGTAATAAATAATGACAGGGTGTATTAACTAATGATTGATGGTGACAGGTGAATAGGGGTAGATTCGTCGTAGGTGGTCTAGAAAAATTCCGCGAAAAGAAGTTATTCATCGGTGGTTCGACGTGGGTGGTCTAGAAACATTCCCTGAAAAGAATTTATTAATCGGAGGTTCGTCGTGGGTGGTCAGTGAATATTTCTTTACAAAATCTAGGGACCGTGTGATTTCATAGAAATCCGTCGCTAGCATTAGATAAGTTATTCATCGGAGGCTCGACGTGTGAGGTCAGTGACCGTGGGAATATTTCTTTGATAGTCAAGGCCAAAAAAACCCACACACAAACGAGGATGCGTATTTCAGAACGGGTAGGGATAGCTATTATATTAATACATTGTGAATAGTTTTGGTTATCATTCTGTTTAGTTCAGACAAATTCTTGAAAAACTGCTGAAAAATGTTCGGATTCAGTTACTCCTCCGATATTTTCGATCGCGAAAGTGAGTGCTGTATTTAAACCACTTATTTATGCATCTAAGCTGGGATGCGAATCACGCATCCATATACAATACGGATTATGTGGATCCAGTGAATGCAAAGAAGAAGGCTGACGAATATACTAACTAATCATCTTATTTTAAAGTACCGAAATGAGAAAAAAGAGAAAAATTAAAATACGAAAAGACCACCATTTAAGTGCCTATAACGAAATAAATAGTTTCAATCTCAAAAAAAAAATATTGAAGAATATATCAAATCAAATGTGCTTTATTGTCTTAAAATTATACATTTTATTGACAAAGCGAAAAATATAGTAACTAAATAATGTAAAACATGAAAATAAACACACATCAATCAAAAAATATACAAACTAAACAATGTAATATCTAGAAGAAAAAAAAACACACCACATTTCCATAAATAATATATACAAACTTTACAATAGAACAGAAGAATATCAAGAAAATAAGATTTTGTTTCCGAAAATTGGTCAAGGAAGTTATAGATTTTAATTCCTCAGGAAGGTGATTGTAAATTTTCTTAGCATTGTAAATGATGGACTTTTTTGTTAATTCAGAGGAAGGAGTAGGAGGTGAACATGATGTCCCGAAGATCTGGTGGAATACCCGTGCTGTTGCACCAAGGGCACGTCATGAAAATACTTGTGAATCAAGCACACAGATTCAAGTAATTATAAAGAAGGAAGCGTCAAAATTCCATTTTTCTTGAAGTAAGGTTTGCAATGTGCCCTATTTCTCAGTACAAGCATGTAACGAATTGTTCATTAATTGTAAACCAACAACAACGAATATAAATTAAAAATGATGATATAATCAATATCGTTCTAGAAAACATTGACGAAAACCGCAGCGAAATATACGTTCTTGTTCGATCTCTAGAAAAAGAAAAATAAATCGAAACGTTAGATTAATCATCAGACAGTAATAATAGAAGTTACGAATCTGTTAAAATACTCGTATATCAAGATCCTGTCCAATATCCATGCAGAGAAGTCGAAGATATATTCATATAGGTAAAAAACGCACATTACTTTACTTTCCAGGATAGCAGTTTCCACGACCCCCACCATTCCTCCATGCTTACCTATTGTTGTACAATCTCCGAAAATTACCGAATAAACCCGAACTCCTGTCCACGATTGTAATAAATAAAAGCGTCTAAAATATTAGTCCTTGGAATATCGTAGAAGAGTGATCATGGCATCTAACGGAGTTTTTAATGTGTGCGAGCTGTACGGGAGAAAGATAAAACCGACTAACGAAAGGTTTGGATTATGGTTACTTACAGAAAATATAGGTAATCTGATAACGGATACTGGAAATATTATTTACACAGAAGGAGAACAGTTGCTGTTAAATGGACTTAAACCCATTACCGAAACCTTTTGCGACAATATTATGCTAGTAAAAGTATGCGGCTCGGAAGACTGCAACAACGGAGTACTGTTAAAAAAGGAAATATGTGGATCGTTTAACAGAGTCTCCAAATTCACGTCTGCTAGTTCCACTTTGTATGGTATACATACAGGTTTATCGTATTTATTAGCAATTCGCACCATGTCTTCTCCAATAACTTCTCGTATCCCTTTGGCCATGCGATTGTCGTTGTTTAACAAAAATGGCATTTTAGCTTTAACTCCATGTCGTGCAGAAACAAGGACGCCAAATTTTCCACGGATATAGCTGTTAAACGATCCACATATTTCCTTTTTTAACAGTACTCCGTTGTTGCAGTCTTCCGAGCCGCATACTATTACTAGCATAATATTGTCGCAAAAGGTTTCGTAATGGGTTTAGGCGGAGTCATTTAAGCAGCAACTGTTCTCCTTCTGTGTGAATAATTTTCCAATATCCGTTATCAGATTACTATAATTTCTGTAAGTAACCATAATCAAACCTTTCGTTAGTGTTTTATCTTTCTCCGTACAGCTCGCACACATTAAAAACTCCGTTAGATGCCATGATCACTCTTCTACGATATTCCAAGGACTAATATTTTAGACGCTTTTATTTATAACAATCGTGGACAGGAGTTCGGGTTTATTCGGTAATTTTCGGAGATTGCACAACAACAGGTAAGCATGGAGGAATGGTGGGGGTCGTGGAAACTGCTATCGTGGAAAGTAAAGTAATGTGCGTTTTTTACCTATATGACGATTACTCAGATTCTTGAAGAAATCCGAGGCCTCGTTCTTTTCTTCTTCAGCGAGAATATCTAACTCATCCTGAGTTAGATATTCCCTAATGGGCGTCATGTAGGCACCATGATTGTTTTTCTCCAATTGTATTATGACCTCAGCCATTGTTAGCTGGCCCTCTATGAATTTTGTGCAGATTTCGGCACTTGACCAGTATTAGTCAGCCTTCTTCTTTGCACTCACAGGATCAATATAATCTGTATTGTATATGGATGCGTGATTCGCATCCCAGCTTAGATGCATAAATAAGTGGTATAAATACAGCACTCCACTTTCGCGATCTAAAATATCGGAGGAGTAGTTGAATACAACATTTTTCAGCAGTTTTTTCAAGAAATTTGTCCTACAATTATCACTAATACGATATGCGTGCGATGAATTTATAAAACACTCAATCTTTATATCATTCAGACATTCTCACAAATCATTTTCAGGAGCGCAGTAAGACTACCAGAATTATTCCAAACCAAAAATTTTATATTCTGCGGTTGAAAACATAAACTAGTACAAAACAACAAATCTACTTGTGCTTTTTCTAATATACAGAACCAATTATACAACCCACACACACTATCACACGACTCACCACTAGGCGCGCGGGAATTTTCTATGAAATCACACGATTGTGTAATGAAATGCCCACCCACGTTGAATAACTCATCTAATACCAGCGTTGGATTTCTTACGATTTTATAAAGAGATATTCGCGTCAACCTTTTGTGTGTGTTTTCTTAGAAATATTACCCACCCACGTTGAATAACTCATCTAATGCCAGGGTTGGATTTCTTACGATTTACGAATTTTGGTCTAAATTTGTGAAGAAAAATTCAATTCCCACGACCATCAATCATTAGTTAATACGGTCCTGTCTAACACCTGCTTAACAATAGACTGTACACCTGGTCTAACAATAGATCTGGTATAACAATAGACTGCACATAACAATAGGAACACCTGTCATGTATAACAATTGACTTGTCATGATTTACGACCTTGAGCTGTCATGTATAACAATAGAATTCCTGGAACTGTCATCATCAATCAATTTTAATGGCTTCAAGTGAATGATTTCTACTACCATGGACTATTACACCGATAGGAAGATCATCCAACATTTCTTCTATAATTTCTACATATTTTGCTCCGGTTAGATTGCCGTCGATAAAATAGGGTCCCAGTAATTTATTATTCAACAAACCACACCATATGTTCAAAGAAAAACGATATTGATGTCTAACTTCATGAATTAAGTAAGGATTTTCTGTGGCATAAAAATGTTTGTTCCTTCGATTGAACATGCCAGAATTTGTGAATGTCGTTTCGTCTCCGCAAATGATATTGTGCGCAAAATTGTTGTTATTCCGCACCTTATGTTGAAACCAATTACAGAACGGCGACCTTCTCTCAGGATCATTGCGATATAGTGTTTGCACGGCTTGGTATTTATAGTCATGGTATCCGTGTCTCTTGAGTATTTTATTAACAGAGATAAATAGGAGACTCCCGGACCAGGGATGGGGGCCGGACCAAATATGTTGACGTTTTTATCCTAAAATAAAAATAAGCGACAAACGTTGCGCTAGATTTTCAGAGCCGGGATGGCACGTTTAGGACGCTGAGAATGCCTCTCGTCCGCCCCCAACAACGCCGTAACCGCTGCGAAAAAAATTGCGACATGTTAGGTCCTACATTTTCCTGTAGCAATGGAGCCATCCAGGATTGTTTTCTTGTCTTGGATGAAAAACACAGGAATTATGAAAATTCATCAATGGAGTATTTTAAGTCCCCGTTCAGCGCTCAGCGCTTCTTAGAAGGATGGACATCCTATTGCACTTAGTGTAAGCACTTCATCTTATATTAAGGTTCATTTTCAGGAGGTTTTATCATGTAGCCAGATCACCAACCGCATTATTCAGCGGGCGTAGCCAGCACTGCTTTCTGAGGGGCTAACACAATACTGCCTTTCTAGCAGGGCGCGCCTTGTTTAATCAAGTATATCTAAATAAATTTGTATACGTGAAAAAAAGACAGCGACACATCGACAGCTTTTTTCTTTCTTTTTTAAACGCTAGGACTCGGAAAACGACATATTCAATACTAAAAATATTCTGGAAAAATAAAAAATTTTACATTCTACATCAAACTATAACTAAATACAAAAATATCCTTCATATACAACACTAATTAAATAGAACAAATAGGCTTGTACAATAGACCAACCAAGTCTAATAATTCTTCTCTCTTTCGGATGTCCATCACCTTGTTTTTGAGTTCACTCCCGCTTTTCTAGTTAGATAAGATTCTAATTCCACATTAATAAATATAATATTCTGAGTTTTGAAAATGAATTTACGGCTATAATATTCCATCTGCAGAGGTTGAATAAAAGGAATAATATGTGGATGTTATGAAGTACTTTTAAACTTGAATTAATCACGGACGCATGCCCTCGCATGTCAAATGTTTTCGGCAGATGAGAAAGTTTTAGTCTGCATATAATTTTAAAATCAGTCCAAAGACCAAATTTTCTGGAGGTTCCCTTTATTAACTTTTTGTACTCCGCAATAGAATATCTGACGATAGAGCATACAATAAAAGAAACTTGTTAAATGTTGCATTGGAAAGGAGATGTTTGGTGAATCAGTCCTGATAACCCTATTATTTTTTTGGAAAGGTAAAATTATAGAATTTTTAAAAAATTCAGGCCTACCAATTCATGTTTGGAATCGTGGTGTCTAGTTCGATCTACTTTAACAAGAAATTTGAGCCAAGCAAGCTATGGTCATGGCAAATTTAATGTCTGATATGTATCATTCTGGCTTATTTGTTCTTCGCGGGATTTCTTTTATTCTTGGATTCATTCGAATTTGGGCCAAAACATGTGATGTCATTGATAGGCTCGTTTCGTCGTACATAAGGACCTCTAGGTTTGTATGAATGAATTATAGTGCAAGTAACAATGTAGATAAAGCGTCGAAAAATTTAATATTTGGTGTTGTTCTTTCAGGATATAATTCACCATACCTTTGTTGTGCTTTGAACAAATTCCTATCTAATTTTATGTACACTTCGTATATATATCTCTCTTCTCTTCATTTGTGTATCTTACATATCGAATAAGTAAAATTGAAATTCTCAGAAAAGTATTTGATGACAAGTTCTTGTGAGACATAATAAACGAAGTGACAAATAATATGACATTGCTGTTTATGTCCTTTTTTATTCCACGGCCTACTACTTGAAAATAATACATTCATAAATGTAGAGTTGTCTATGTATGTAAGAAAAAACAACTCTATCAACGATATTAATGTTCTGACCAAAATTCAATTGAATGCAGAAAAAAAAATCGAGAACAATTGTGGCCAGTGAAAGCAATTTATCAAAAACGCGCTGTTAATAAAATAGTCAAGAGACGCGAATGCAATGATTGTTAAATTGAATACCAAGCCTTGCAAAAATTATATCGTAATGATCTCAAAATAAAGTTCGATTCTGTAATTTGTTTCAACGGAACAAATGACAAATCCAACAATAGTGACTCCTCGCGAGAAGATTGAGAAATGTATTGGAAGGTATTCAAGGAGACGAAATAAGCAAATGTATAAGAAGTATGGGTTCCAGAACCGCAAAGTGGCATTTTACAAAAATGGTGGACATTTCCGAACACAGTTACTTCATTAATGTTCATCATTTACTCTTTCGAATAATCAATTAATTTGTCTTTTCAATGAATGATAGTTTCATTCAATTATTATGAATTATGTTTTTTCACCTCTTGAAATTTGTAAATAATTATTACTTGTTGCTTGCTTTGATTCTGTAACGTTCCATTCAGTTTAAGATGAGTAAGTTGATTTTTCTTAATCGACAATGTATTGCATGTTGTTAATTAAAACTGAAAGGTAAAATGTAATACAGATCGCGACCCAAAGAAATTGGATAAGGATCAAAATCACTTGAAAATCAACTTTGAATGAGCATTGTATGATATGTCGTTGAATTCAGCGTTTAAAGTTTTCGAAAAGTGTCATGAAATATGCAGGTCCGTATTGAAAAAAATTGAGGTTGAGGGTGGCCCAGATCGTACGAAACGTTGGATACGAAATCTAATTACGTCAAATTGAGGATAATTTTACTGTCAAATTAAAACTCCTGTGTATTTTTTTTGATGATATCTCGAATAAAGTGGGAAAAAAAGAAAGATCAAAATGACAGAATTTACTTTTCTATGATATCTCAATAACCGGCCCTGATAATCTCGATTTGTTTGAACTGCTTGAACATGCTTCTATGAATGCAACTTTTCTCTATTTGACGACCTTTTAACGCACTATGGTTTAAAAGTTACCAATACAATCCATTAAAAAAGTGGCCAACTCTGTATATATAATATATATATATATATATAAAATATATATATAATATATATATATATATATATATATATATATTTATATATTTATATTTATTTATATATATATATATATATATATATATATATATATATATATATATATATATATATATATATATAAATATATATATAAACAGAAGTTATGTCCAATTTTTGATCACAATTTTCGACACAAAATTTGAAACAACCTGTAATGATATTTCCAAAATTCATGAGATACATGACCTTTCCTCATTCTTCTTCTTCAATGCTGTGAAAACGGTTCACGCTTAGCATAATACTGTCTACACATATTTGACTTTTTTTTCCGTTATTTCGATAAATATTCAAACAAATTCGATGGTGTCAACAAAAAGGTACGCAAAATTGAATACTTGATCATATCAGAAACGAAAAACTTGAAAAAAAAATTTTAATCAAATTTATTTTCACTCCCTGTATAACCGGAAGTGCTTGAGCTCCGAAAATATTTTAGCTCTGTAGAGAATCTCGAGCAATATCATAATCTCAATTTTCAGATTTCAAATATGTCCAGTTCTCCAGAAACGTCTAATAGGCACTCGAACTTGGGACACCCTGTATATATATATACAATTTTTCGCAATATTTCAAGCAATGCTGGCTGATGAAGAGAATCCCAATAACATACCGGATCGAATTCTTTGGGGTGATGAGGTTAAATTCCACATAAACAGACGGGTTAATAGATATAATTATTGTGTATAATATGCTGACGAAAATTCACACGTTGCGCTAGTAACAGATTTTATTTCGCCAGCAATTAATGTTTGAATATGCATTTGGAAAATACATGTCCCCCAGATATTATATTTCAACAAGACTGGGCACCTCCTTATTATACTAGGCAAGTGCGGGATATTTAAGATACAATATCCCCAAATTCCTGGATATATAGAAGAGGACCCATAGAATGTCCCGCCAGATCCTGCGATCTTACTCCTCCTGATTTTTCCGTTTGGGAATACCGTAAACACTTAGTTTATTTAGATGCTCAAAAACCTGACATCTCTACCTTAAAAAAATATATACAAGATGTGTTTCCGACCTTTTTCACTTCAGATTTGTGCACAAATATTTGTTGAGCGTGGCGGCTCGAGAGGTTTTGGTTTGAGGAGGCTACAAGAGGTGTTAAAAAATACACCAAAGGCGAAAATTTTTAGGATTTCAAGGTCAACCGCCTTATAATTTGAAGAAAATCAAAGTAAAACAAGCACCCTAAGCTATTGATTTATTTTCACTTTCGAGCGTCTACCTTGAGACCTACAACTCCTATTTACAATATTCACAAAAACTTTTCTCAGCCAATTAATCAATTCATCTATTCATCATTTTTTTTTCTTTCACAAAATAGGTACCTACCTACCTACTTAACGAATTTGTTAACAGCTGGTGAGAGCAAATAAAAAGTTATTATATATTTTTGAAGATTAGCGGGATTCTGCGATCTTTAACGTTAGCAAAATGATCTATAACATCCTCATGAAATTTTTTGTCTTTCGCCAAAAGTTTTACCAATTCCTTTTCAAAAGACAACAAACTAATACTTTTCAAACGATCCTGGCTCATTGAATTTCGTAAATAAGTTTTAATTCTCTTAAGAGTGGAAAACGAGCGCTCTACGGAAGCTGATGTCACCGGGATAGAAACAATTAGACATAAGGGTTTATAAACTTGGGGTAAATCTTGATTCAAATCATTATCAAAAAGGTATATAATAGTCCTCACATGATTTTCATTTTGCCCCAAAATTTCATTGTCATTATAAACAACACACAGTTCACTTTTTATGGCCACCTTATCAAAAAAAGTGTATTTTTTACATAAATTTTCCGCGACAGGTTATCTGGAAAA
Source organism: Cynegetis impunctata (assembly GCA_030704885.1). Taxonomy (NCBI): domain Eukaryota; kingdom Metazoa; phylum Arthropoda; class Insecta; order Coleoptera; family Coccinellidae; genus Cynegetis; species Cynegetis impunctata. The sequence continues at coordinate 3,102 of JARQZK010000217.1, read as the reverse complement.
TTAGCCGAAAATCCGGTAAACAATTTGTATTGAGTAAGTCGAAGAAATGCAGTTCTTTCAAATCAGAGAACTTATTTCTATTTGACCCCTAATAGTATCCAAAATTTCATAAAATATTTGCTTATAGTGAAGCTCCATATCTGCGTAACTGAATTTCTTTCGTTTTGGGCTAAATTGAGTCGTATCATCAGTAGTAATGAAATACAGAAAATAGTTTTTTAAAATAAACTTCTGACGAAATTCTGAATTTTTTCCAAAAGAAACTTGAGCCGATTTCGTGAGTAAATTACATCTGAAAACTTGGTGCTGTAAGATTTGAAAACTATTTCTGTTTGCCTCAAAAATTAATTTAAAGATGTTTAAAGAATATATATAATTCCTTATCTTGTAAGTAAGATATTAATCCGCGTACTGTATTTAAGTTACTTTATCGTGAAAAATTCCTCACTTTTCAACTAGGTATAGAATTATATCCTCAAATCCTAAGCGGCCCAACAGAGACATTTTCACTAGTAAAAAGTAAACACTGCCAACAAAATAATTAATTTTTTACCTGGGATCCGGTTGGGCAAGGATGTCTCACATATTTCCTTGTATTGAAA
>JARQZK010000216.1:0-75409 GCA_030704885.1 Cynegetis impunctata | reverse complement strand
TGAATCTTAAAAAAGTCTAATATTAATATTCAAAATTGTAATTATTAGATGGTAAGGGAAACCAAAGAAACCTTTACCTACGTAATGTTTGAAAATAATAATAATAGGGTACTATTTATCTAACAACAAAGAAATTAGTTATGGAAAACATTAAAAGAAGTGGAGTAGAAATTATCGGTATAGTACGCTTATATGGAAGCAGCCGTTAGACACGTGTTTCGGAGCTCTTTGGTCCTCATCAGAACGGCGTAGCTAAGTATTGGATTGAAAAATTTGGAGATGAAAATAGTTTAATAAATAAGAATCCTCTGTTATGGAAGAAAATCACTTATTTGTGGTTTATTGTTTGAAACTCTCCGGTATGGAAGATTTGGTCGAACTTTGCCACGAAGGCGATTAATTCCATCCGAGAGATCTCAGAAAGAGTAAATTAATATTAAAAAAGAAAATTAGTTTTGGGAAAATATTAAACAAGTAAAGCAAAAATTATCGGTATAGTTTCGTTTATATGGAAGTAGCCGTTTTTAATGAAATTTTTATAATAAAATCCTCTGTTATGGAAGAAAATCACTTATTTGTGGTTTATTGTTTGAACTCTCCGGTATGGGAGATTTGGTCAAACTTTGCCACGGAGGCGATTAATTCCATCCGAGAGATCTCAGAAATAGTAAATTAACATTAAAAAAGAAAAATAGTTTTTGGGAAATATTAAACAAGTAAAGCAAAAATTATCGGTATAGTTCGTTTATATGGAAGTAGCCGTTTTTAATGAAATTTTTTATTTATTTAGAATTTCAAATCTTTTAAAAAAAGGGTACTTACAGTTTAAAACTCTCAGCTTAAGTTTAGGATCATTGCCATATTTTCAGCTTGCAATATTTAATTATTTATTCGAATTGTTGTTGCCTGTGATCTATTTTTAATCTTTTGATAATTATTAGCAATAACAGGCTGGTTGAATCTTAAAAAACTCAATTTTATCAAAAAGTTGACGCCTCACCACGACATTCGAAATTGAAATTTCTTTGACATTTATTGATTTGAAAAAATTAAAATTGAATAAACAGGGCTGCTTTGTATATGCTATTCAGTCTAATATTAATATTCAAAATTGTAATTATTAGATGGTAAGGGAAACCAAAGAAACCTTTACCTACGTAATGTTTGAAAATAATAATAATAGGGTACTATTTATCTAACAACAAAGAAATTAGTTATGGGAAAACATTAAAGAAGTGGAGTAGAATTATCGGTATAGTACGCTTATATGGAAGCAGCCGTTGACACGTGTTTCGGACTCTTTGGTCCTCATCAGAACGGCGTAGCTAAGTATTGGATTGAAAATTTGGAGATGAAAATAGTTTAATAAATAAAATCCTCTGTTATGGAAGAAAATCACTTATTTGTGCCACTTCTTTAATGTTTTCCCATAACTAATTTCTTTGTTGTTAGATAAATAGTACCCTATTATTATTATTTTCAAACATTACGTAGGTAAAGGTTTCTTTGGTTTCCCTTACCATCTAATAATTACAATTTTGAATATTAATATTAGACTGAATAGCATATACAAAGCAGCCCTGTTTATTCAATTTTAATTTTTTCAAATCAATAAATGTCAAAGAAATTTCAATTTCGAATGTCGTGGTGAGGCGTCAACTTTTTGATAAAATTGAGTTTTTTAAGATTCAACCAGCCTGTTATTGCTAATAATTATCAAAAGATTAAAAATAGATCACAGGCAACAACAATTCGAATAAATATATGTATATATATTATATATATATATATATATATATATATATATATATATATATATATATATATATATATATACATATATATATATATATATATATATATATATATATATATATATATATATATATATATATACACAGTCGCATAACACACACGATGGAACAGTAGACAGACTGGTTTTTCTCTTCAACAAGTTCATCAGTAGTGAGCTACAGCCTCATACTTTCCAAATGACAGCGCAGTCCATCAGAATCGATAGTAGTCCCCTCTCATATCAAGTAGAATCATCGCTTGCCGAATACTACTACACCATGTTTCAATTGAATAAGTTTATAGTGAGAAGAAAGCAGCATATATTGCCTTTGGTACCAGCGCAGAACGCTCCCTTCGAAGTTCGAAAGAATATTAATCAATTTTCTTCATGCAAGTTCCCGACTCAATAATGTGATTATAATTTTCTCGATAATATCTGAACTCTCGATTCGTCGCATTCCTAAGTAAAACATCAAATTTGAACGATTTCATTATGTTATGTATTTTTAGTCTAATTTATGTAACACTTTACTAATAGAGCTCAATTACTAGAGTCGTATATTCGCCACATTTTTGTTCATTATTACGTGAGGTATTAACATTAAAATCTGCAGAAAAAAATGAATTCACTTCAAAAATGACAGCGGTTATGAAAAATAGTTGAAAACACCAAAAGGTAACATGAACTCAATCTACGTTAGAAATTTCAACCATCAAAATAGAACTCAATATGGATAGGCTGCGTGAAACTGCAAAAACCACGACAACCAAAGGAATCTCGACAGAAAAATGGCTGCGTTTACAGAGAAAATACTGTAGGTATCTCCAAAAGAAACTTTCCTGAAATAAAATTCATATACCTACTAATTCTCAACTCGATATCTTAATTTGAAGATGATTTCGGGGTGTAAAACTGATTCAAGAACGACGATCGATACAATATTTCAGATCTTTTGGTATGATGGATGCCACTGCAAATATCAAAATGTTCAGGAAGAAAAAGAAAACATAAAAATAAACCTTAAACTTTGTGGTCCACCAGATACAAAAAGGAATTAAAAACAACAACTTAAACTTATTGTTGATTTTTGATACGGTGCAATTACTTTAGGGGAGAATAATACTAATAAGCCTTGAGAATTCGAGGTTGGCCATACCGAATCGTTTTATGGGGTAAATGCGCGGCTATTTGCCTAATAAATTGCGGAAAACAGTGGAAAGCAGACATATACTTGTGAATTTGGCCTGCCGCTGATACGAAGTTGCACCGTACCACTAATATACCCGATCTCGAAGAATATTATTTGCTCTGGCAGGTCAGGCGATATTTGAATAGCCCGGAATACGGCTCACGTTTCATATGGACATTCATGAGGTAGTTTGTTTCCCTTAAAACTTCCAAACTCTGCATATTCTGGTTGTAGAAATAGTACTACTGAAAAGGTTGAATTCGAATATTGCTGCACATATTGCCGAATGAATGTTTGTTGAAATATTTGTTGATTCGATATAATATAGCCAGGGTTGAGAATATTATTCTTCGACATTTTTTTATCTACAGTTTATTTATATATATATATATACATATATATATATATTTATATATATATATATATTTGAAATGCTGTTGCCTGTGAACTATTTTTCACTTTTTGATGATTATTAGCAATAACAGGCTTGTTGAATCCCAAAGAACTCGATTTTATATTGGCAAAACGTCAACTTTTTAATAAAATCGAGTTCTTTGAGAGTCAACAAGCCTGTTATTGCTAATAATCATCAAAAAATTGAAAATAGTTAACAAGCAATAACATTTCAAATATAAATATATATATATATATATATATTTATATATATATATATATATATATATATATATATATATATATATATATATATATATATATATATATATATGTATATATATATATATATGAATATATATAGATATATATATATATATATATATATATATATATATGTATATATATATATATATATATATATATATATAAATATATATATATTAATATAAATATATATAATATATATATATATATATATATATATATATATATATATATATATATATATATATATATATATATATATATTTATATATATATATATATATATATATATATATATATATATATATATATATATATAATATATATATATATATATATATATATATATATATATATATATATATATATATATTTATATATGTATTTATATATATATATATATATATATATATATATATATATATATATATATATATATATAAATATATATAAATATATATATATATATATATATATATATATAAATATATATGTGTGTATACCTCCTTATTCACCTGTTATTATCAATAATACGTCAGTTCAGTTGTAAAACCGATTTCATTTATAAGTCAATGTATGGTAACGAAATTCGAGACTATACGTTGATATGATATCTTGTACGTTGAATCTATATAAAACCAAAGCTGCTCACGTTACACAAAATAAGACATAAGAAATCTATTCTACATTAAAAACACCCAATTTGAAAAAGAGTTCATGTAGTCTATAGTATACTATGTAAAGATCAGAGCAACAATTAAAAGCACTCAAATATGCAAAATCACAAACTATAGCACTAATCAAAATTTATAAATGAAATCACTGATATAAACCATTCAAGTTCATACAGATTTAACTTTTCTAGTACATGACATCAATCAACACAACAATCCCAATGAATTCTAGCATAAACAACCCGAATTTTTCGATAACACTTACTCAACTAACCACATTTTGTGGAATAAAAATCCTCTTATGTGTCTTTGGTACTATCAGGTGTTATAAAAACTATTGACTACTTGAACAAGAATACATTACAGAATATTCGTTTGAAAAATTGGTGCTTTCAAATGCATTGATAAAAACTTATGAGGGTTTGAATGCGGGATTTAGAGTAAATCGAGAAAAAAAATTCAAAAAATTATATCTCTGTGAGTCTTAGGACCCAGGGTCCGAAAGTGGAAAGGTGGCAAATGACCTCTACAAAATCCCAAAATATTTTGATAGTTTATGTGCCGAACACCCTGTATACCGGGTGTCCATGGATAGTGGCTCGCCCCTATAACTTTTTTGTATTCGAAGATAATGAAATGAAATTTAGAAGATCTGTTAAACGCATAAAACTGCATTTTTTGATAAGTACCTCAACTTCATGCAACTTCCGGTTTTACCGAAAGTGACATAAACTTTCGATTTTTAAATGGGACACCTGGTATATTTTCAGGTTTTTTGACCCCATATGACATTTAGAATACAACTATGTATCATTTGTTACTTTTTGTAACCGTTTTTTTCGAAAAAAATTTTATTCTTGAAGGCTATGGATGCCTTCAGATAACTAATTTCGGTCCTAAAATGTATGTTAAAATACAACTGGCCACATGGTGGCTCGTCAGGTTAAAAAAGAGATAATTTCATTACGATCAATTTGATACCACACTCTAGGTATTAGGTTGAAAGAAAACTTTCGATAAAAACCTGAAATCCCATAACTTTAGAACTTTATTTAAATGAAGAATCTCTTATTGAGCTTAGAATAACATTTGAAATCATCGAGTAGCCGATGACCAACACAACTGAAACAAAAGAAGTCCGCAGCTACGCCCACAAATCTACATCCCAGCCCATCCCAGGACGGTAAACGGGGCAATTTTGGGGCCGAAATGATTTATTTGAACGCATGTATAGCCTTCTAGAATAAAAATTTATTTCGAAATAAAATGAAACAACGGTTACAAAAAGTATCAAATGATACATCGTTGTATGCTAAATGTCACATAGAGACGAAAAAACTGAAAATATACCAGGTGCATGAAGTTAAGTTTTATGGATTAAACTGATCCTTCAAACTTCATTTCATTATCTCCGAAAACAAAAAAGTTATAGGGGCGAGTCACCTTCCGTGGACACACGGTATATAGATATATAGATATATATATATATATATATATATATATATATATATATATATATATATATATATAAATATATAAATATATATATATATATATATATATATATATATATATATATATATATATATATATAATATATAAAAAATTATATATTAATATATATATATATATATATAAATATAATATAATTTTATATATATATATATATATATATATATATATATATATATATATATATATATATATATTTATATATATATATATATATATATATTAATCACAGAGTTATTTCAGACAAGTAAGAGACAGTTTTCTGATTTCTATATACCAGCATAAATTAATGAATTTCAATTTGGATATAAAAAAAAGCGGAGAAATCTAACAAATTCAGATATTTAAGCTGAACGCAACTGCTATTGAAATTTTCATGAAATATATTGCCATGATATTTTCTAGTAGTATAACCTACATCTAAGCAACTTCAACTCGAATATCTTGGCAGTATTTTCAAATCGATTTGAATAATTAAAAAACCCTTCACGGGACGTTCTACAGAAAGCTATCGAGAACAACATAAAGAATTCATCTGTCGATTGGGAGAAATTTTGCGAGTTCAGACTCATAAATTCTTGAAATGGATATCAAGATTTCAAACGTGGCATGGCGCACTGGATGGCTATGTACACAAAGGGGTATTCCCCGAATAATAATAAAGCGGTATGCGTAAGAAAATCAGACTGGCAACCCCATAGATCGAAGAAGTCAGTGAAGCGACCTCTTCTAATGCCTCCGGCAAACTCGACGTAGGTGCCCCGCTTCGGAACGTACGATCCCACAGGGAGTAGCTTGAATTATTAGTGAGCCGTTCTTAAAGAGCTGGTCCTGCTCGTTACATATTTTCCTAGACCTGAGACGTAGTTAGGACAAACGGAATTATTGTGAATAGATACTGAAAGAAGCCGTATTTTACTGATGAGCACAGGTCGATAGATATTTCTTTACCCTCAGATAAGATTGTTGGATTATAGTTATTGTAAAATTGACGAGTAAAATATAAACATAAAACCGTGCCCTACACGACAATGTGTGCATGTCAGGTGATTCCTTTATGCCTTTGTTGTTAGTTGATTAATTGAAACTGTGTCCGACACGACTGACACGACAGTGTTGCTACGAGTGCTCGTCAGCTGTATTCATATTTACGTAGTTTTGTTATTTGATAATCTAGATAAATATGAAGACATAGTATAATGTCAAAATATTATTATAGATTACGTGTCAGTAATGTTTCACAGATAATATACTACCTATTCGTATAGACTGAGAGCCAGCGTTCTGCAGACTTACGCTAGTAACAAAGTCCTTATTTATGCTAGGTATACTATTTCACCTGCCGAAGGTTAAGTGGAGATTCACTATTCCCATCGAGGGTTCCTTTGGACATGCCCAGAAATTGAAAAACATCAAAATTGACATTGAAAACGTGGCAGACAGTTCTTCCGGTTCCTACTATAATTTATAGAATTTCAAAGATGCGAAAATATTACCTATACAACTTTGCGTTATTTCAGCTAAGCTAAAAATGAAGTATGTCATTTATATTATCATTACATACACATATTCAGAAACATTAGACGTATAGGTCGGTTCTGACATCCAGGAACTGCGTTATATAGATCCTAACGCCTGTGGTCCGAGGGATGAATGTTGCCCGATGGGTGTTAGGATCTAGTAACGCACGTGGTGCATACAAGATTTTACACTTCACGAAAAAATTATTTTATTATAATGAAAAATCGATTTTGAAATCGGTTCATTGCTCCTATACTTTCCATTTTCCTTCAAATAGTCTCATAGTAGGCATGTCATTTGTTGATATTTTGACGTTTGTGAATATTTTTGTCATCATATTTAGTGAGTGTCATTGCTGCTTTCTTTGTGTAGTCTTATAAGAATAATGGAAATGAAAATGAATTCGCCCAAGAATATCATAGAAAATGCAGCCAAAGCTGCGAATGATTCATTGCTGGATAAATCCAGAGTCGTATACGACAAGGATTATGCGGGCGTTATGATCCATAACGCCCGCTCATTACTCCCTTGGGCATAATGAGTGTGTTTATAGCAACCGTATCCAAGGTGAAATAAACATATAACATACAAGTGAAAAATGAAATACTTTTTCGGTCATGCTAATAAGAAACCGGTAGAAGTGTCTGCCATAAAATTTTTTCATGAAAAAAATTATATATTTTAAGATATTGAAACGGCAGACATTCTGCGATCACGTTTTCAGAGTCAATTTCGATGTTTTTCGACTTCTGTATACCCTTGATTGGAATAGTGAATCCCCAATTCACCTGTGGCAGGTGAAATAGTATACCTAGCATCAATAAGGACTTTGCTACTATACAAGGATCGAAATAAATACTTAATTGAAGAAAACAAATTCTTCAATATTTCAAACTTTTTTTACATAGAAAAGTAGCGATTTAAGCTTCGAAATACATACATAAAATTAAATGGCAAAAATATGTGTCCTACTTCAGTTACCACAAACCGATAATTACTGAGATTAAGTTGGATATTTTTATGATTATTGATGATGAAAGAAAAATTATAGATTATAATTTGGTTAACATTCATTCGTTATTTTTTTCATTTAATTCCCCCAAAAATTTTTCATTCAACAACTTTCAAACGTTGGTAATATATCACTTTGCACCAGCTATTTAATTTGATATACAGAAAAATGAACTCCAAACGGTTTTCCGATGACACCTATCGTGTTTTTTAATGCTGTTGAAATATTTTTATTATTACTGGATTATTATCATTATAATTGCCAGATTGGATTGTTGGATAGTATAACGCCATGGTGCTGTTGATTTGATTGTTTTTCTTTTCTTAAGACAGCTGATGAAATTTATTCCAATAATCTATCGATATAATTGGTTTATAATTTCCATCTGCTAAACAGACTCTGAGGTGCTTATGGTAGAAATTCACATAAAAAAACGACCGCGGAGGTCAAATTTCGTGACCGTAGAGAGTACCTGGCACTACGTGTATGATCAGGATAATAATACGTTGTGAAATTCATTTGCGAAATTGGTGATTAATCGAATGAAACCTCCAACGGAGCTTTAGACATAAATACATGACGTACCCATGAATCCTTCATGGGAGAATGCTACCAGCGTTGCCTACATGCGTGGTGGAACATCCAACTTTGTAACATGACGCAGATATGTTGGTCACCTATGGGTGTGAAGTGATAAAATTTTTGCTAATCCGTTTGATCTGAAATCTATCCATCCGATGAATGGGGCTGTAAATTGTTCGGATGTAATTAGTGCTCTTCTCAGGAACTAATGAGCTCGTCGATGAGCAAAACAGACTGTTTAGTGATCCAACGTGTGAGACACGGAGGTGGAATTCACTTACATTTTTCTTCAAATTGTTTTTGCCTGTGATCTATTTTCAATTATTTGTCTTCACTATCGTTGATTTAACATTTTTTATTTTCGAAAAAATTCGACAAAGAGATTAGTGGTAAAATATACAATGGAAACAGATAATTTCTGTATTGCTTGTTATGTTCCAACTCAATTATATTCACTGGTATGTATATACGCAAACCAACTGCGAGTATATTTGAACTATATACAAGCTGCACATGTAATTATGGGATGTCATTTCATCAAACAATGAGTTTGAAATTTTCAGTATTCTCTGTCATAGATGACTCCAAGAATTATTTGGATGAACTTATTGCACTTGTATGGGATTCGGTTCTCATAAAGTAGCAGCTGTTCCGAAAACTTTTTTAATCTCTCTTTGAAGTACGTACATATAATCGATGTTTTGCGGAATCCGGGCATCCAATAAATTCAATCAAGGGTAAAATCTGCGAGTTAAAATTCGTAAAATTCTTCAATTATTTTTATGTGCCCCCAAACAAATGGCTGAATGAATCATTTCTGCATCATTTGAATCAGGCGATGCGGAAGAGCTACCGTAGTATGTAACAAGGGCGGAATGGCCCTCAGAGTTTGAGAAACGACTTCAGAAAGCTAATAAATCCTTTGAAGTGAGCTACATGCAAACGGGCAGTTTCTTCGAAGCAAAAGATCAAATCTAAGCGGGTCTTTGTACGGATTTGGTGGGGGTTTGGTTCAATATCATTCAATTTTCCGAAATAAGAGTGAATGCACTCGCTGCTTTCAACAATGCATTTATTCGACAATGAAAGATATTTTTGGAATGAAGTACCTTATCGCATGTTACACTCCAGACACTTCACGAATGAGATATTGACCTCAAAAATTGCCAGACACGACTAATACGTTATTTCATTAATACCATATTAGTTTTGCAAGTGATTCAGTGCAAGTGCACCAGTGTACTCTATATAGATATAAGAATGAACAGTATATTATTATATACTAGTACATATAATTTTGAAGTGGATAATTGATAATAGTTTGAACGAATAGTACACTATCCATTTGTATAATGATAATCAGGGAACGACATGAATAATAAACAAATATTTAAGATTTTAAATCCTACAATGAAGTAAAATAAAAGTCCCAAAGTTAAAGTAACTTTGTTAATTCATTTCAGTGTACCAGTTATTGAATACATGATATACAGCACCGCTCCAACCGATTGTCCCAGGACATGTCTCTTCTTATATATTATTATTGGAATATTATTATCATTATTGTTGGGTTATTAAGACTAATTATGTGAACTTCGGGAGCACTATCAATTAGTATGAAATAAATAAATTAGTATATATATATATATATATATATATATATATATATATATATATATATATATATATATATATATATATATATATATTTATATATTAATATATATAATAATATATAGATATTATATATATATATATATATATATATATATATATATATATATATATATATCCCGTATATGGTAATATCCGTCTGTAGGACGGGTTAGCTTAACAGTTTTGCCGCTAGACGGCGTAAACGTCAGGTTGAAACCTCCACCTTCCAGCTATGATTCAGTTGATCCATCACCTTGATTGTGTTTGTTTACCTCTGATGAAAGTTTCGTGCTTCACTATAAATTTGCAATTTGAAAATAAGTAACACCGCTTTTGGGACGGATATTACTCCAAAGGTAAGTAATTGCTCCGTCTCTTAGACTAATGTTACTGGAAGTGTCTATAATAATATCCGCCCATCAGACGGATATTACTTCAAATGTTTGTATTTTTGTCCGCCTGACTGTCGGATGTTACTATAAACGTTTGCCATTATGTTCGCACTTCTGATCAAATATAATTTTTTTTACGAACTAGATTATTTGCCTTCTAGTTTACAATTCCGTTTTTTTGTTTACAGATAAAAATGTCTAAAAAATGCCAAAATATACCTCCAAATGTGTCTGAAAGGACCAAACGAATTATGCAGCTTTGCATGGATGATATACCAGAAAATGACGCTGAAGTTGGCTCTGATGAATCATATTTAGGCAGTGACCAGTGTTTTTCTTCGGATCACGACAGCGATCCTGAAATTGACATCACGGACTAACTACTCCATTAGTACTAGCAGTGATACTAGCGGCGATGATGAAACGCCACAGCAACCTCCAGCTCCCAATCGACCGTCGATTTATCACGGTAAAAAAAATTATTTTTCTTGGGATTCAGAAGCTCCTAATAAGAGTTCGAAAACGTCGGAAAGAAATATTATAAAAATCAAATTGACTGCTATAAAAGGACCTGCTTTACAATTGATTAATCCAACTGCTGAGGATATCTTCAAATTATTCTAAACGAGAGACATTGTACAAGAAATCGTAGTCAACACTAACAAAAAATTAGAAGAACTAAGAGCAAATTTGAAAACCCCAGATTCTTCATCTTATAGGAATACAAACTTAGACGAAATTGATGCTTTGCTAGGCCTTTTGATTCTATGCTCGATTTTTAAATCTGGTCGTGAAAGGCTGTCATCAGTTTTTGCAAAAGACACTACTGGTCGTCAATTATTTTGTGGAATCATGTCCTAAAAACGATGCGAAACATTGTTATTAGCTTTGCGATTTGATGACTCATTAACTAGGAGTGAGAGGCAAAAAACAGATCCTGCAGCAGCCATTTCCAACATTTTCAATATATTTATTTCAAACTGCCAAGCTGTCTATTCAATAGGAGCCCATGCATGTGTTGATGAAACACTCATCCCATTTCGGGGAAGATGCCCATTCCGCATGTATATGCCGAATAAACCGGCAAAATACGGTATCAAATTGATATGTTTGACAGACGCCCACAATTCGTTTCTATTAAATGCCTATATCTATGCAGGTAAAGACAGTGATGGGAAAAGTCTCACAAAAGACGAACAAAAACTACTGAAACCGACTCAGGCTGTGATTCAAGTTGCTCAGCCAATCATCAATACAAACAGAAATATAACAGCTGACAACTGGTTTTCGTCCATAGAACTAGTTCAGGAGTTACAGAAGCGAAAACTGACATACGTCGGCACGCTGAAAAAAAAACAAGAAAGAAATACCGCCTGAGTTTTTTCCTAACAGACAAAAGGAGGCTGGATCATGCACATATGGATACACAAAGAATATGACTCTCCTTTCTTATATACCTAAAAAGTATAAGGCAGTTATACTTATTTCCTCTATGCATAACTAAGAGTTCAGGGATAGAGGGAACGACAAACCCGAAATAGTCTCATTTTACAATGCCACTAAATCCGGTGTTGACACTTTAGACTACAAGTGCAGTATTTATTCAACAAATCGGCGTACCAGAAGGTGGCCATTGGCAATTTTTTACCACCTCATTTCTTTGGGCTGTTCCAATAGCCATGTCTTATTTTCAAATATACACAGCACAACAAAAACTGACAGATTTAATTTCCTGAAAGAAATTGGATTTAGTCTTATCAGAAGACACATGGAGACTCGACTCAGAATACCAAATTTGCCTGAGGAATTAAAAAAAATAATAAAACAAACCATTCATCCAGAAGATAATAAAGAAGAAGAACCTTGTCAAAGCAAGAAATTAGATAAAAATAAAAGTGACAGATTAGAGAAAAGAAAAAACTGTCGTTATTGTCCGTACACGAAAAATAGGATGACTGATTACAAATGTGTAAAGTGCGATACACCTAATTGTTTGGAATGCAAAAAAATATGTAATATGTGTGTACAAAATTTGTAACTTTGTTTTTCTTTTAATTGATTCCGAATCATGTATATATAAATCTTCAATATTTATTTTATTACATTTTTAAATATTAAAAAATTCTAATTATATCCCAATTTTCGTTTGTCTTATATTATATTGTCATAAATTATTTTTGTTTGTGTAATTCAATTCGTTTGTGATCCTTATTGATATTTTCATATTTAATTTAATAAAGTTTTAGTAAAAATTAAACACGAATTTTTTACTGGACTTCTATACCCTAAATGCATAAGACAAAAAAAATTGTCTCATAGACGGATGTTAGTCTCATAGACGGATGTTACTGGGAGTGTGAGTTGGAGGGATGTTACCACTTACAGGATATATTATATATATATATATATATATATATATATATATATATATATATATATATATATATATATATATATATATATATATATATATATATATATATACAAAAAGTGCTACTTGTAAAGTGTGTGTAAAATTTGGAAACATTTTAGAATGATTTGCTGTGAACCATACAATGGTGAATCCAGTTATCAAACACGAAGTAAAGAAAACGCGAAACCATCTATCCCATCTGAGCTGGAAAATGCATATAAAATTAAATAGGTCAATGTAGAAATTTTTTATTTAAAAAAGTTACTAAAGGAAACTCAAGAAAAAGCCAACTACTATCAGACAATAAAAAGCTATTATTGCAACGAATAAATGACCTTGAGGCAAATATTCAAGCAAAAATAACATATAGTGATGCTACAAAAAATCAAAACATAAACAATATCGTTAGATCTACCAAGTCGATACCTGTGTTGCCAGCTGTACTGAAACCTACAAAAATAGCGATGACAGATCGCTAAAGGCCAATAATAGAAAGCACCAAAAATAGGAGGAAGATAAGGGACCTTATCATGAGAACACAGAAATTGATAAATCGAATGATATGTATGTCAAAGAGCAAAATATTAATATTAACCCTGCCTCGATGCGTCACAATCAAAACCAAAAAAATGTTCAATCTCAGAATAAAGGAAGAATTCCTACCACAATAGAAGAAAAGTCGGGAAATAGCCAAAAATGCAAGCGCAAAACGACTAAAATAGGTACAGCTGATGTAAATGAAGCTGATAACAAAACTACTCTCATCGGCTGTGAAAAGAAAGTGTGGATTTTCTTAAACAGAATTCAAAAGCATGTAAATGCAGGACAGAGACATGATTTCATAGCTGGAAAAGAAAATTTTGAAGAGGTGATAATAGAAGTCAAGGAAATACCAGGCAATAAAATTGATATGCTACCACTGGAGGAAGAAGTTGATCTACTAGGCATCACAGAACACTGAGCTAGTAAAGATCAGATAGGGCATGTCGTCATAGATGGGCATAGGCTCGTCTCTTCATTTTGCCGCAATAGGGGATATGGAGGATGTGCTATTTATGCTCACAATAAGCTAAACAGTAAGGATCGGTCAGATATTACAAATCTTAGTACAAAAAATGTGTTTGAATGCTGTGCATGTGACACTATCACATCTAATACAAAATAAACCAAAATCTGTATCTACAGGCCAAATATTCAGCCAATGTGTAATGTTGATATTTTCATTGAAAGGCTTATTATAATATTGGATAGATTGAGCGACTCTGGCAACTATGTAATCATGGGTGATTTCAACATCACCTTACTGATATCTCAAGTAAAGATACAAATATTTTTTTGTCAATTCTTCAGTGTTATAATGCTAAAGCAACTATAAATGAACCCACTCGAATAGCACCAAATAGTACAACATGTATTGACAACATCTTAACTAATGTTGAAGGAGGTCACACACTTCTCTGATCACTCAGCTCAAAAATTTAGCTTCACACTTGGTCAAGATATCGAAATGAAAACAACTGAACTTGAAATAAACGATATACCACATATGGAATGAATAGTTTCTTGGAAGACCTTACTAAAATTGACTGAAATGATGTCTACTCTTTGCCTTCAAATGAGGTGAATGGGATGTGGAGGATTTTCTCTGAGCGGTTTGAATCAGTTTTTAAGAGATGTTTCCCATTAAAAACAGTTTCAAACAGTAATGCTTCATTGAGAGAATCAATAAGGCTAAATCCTAATATAGTCAGAATTAAAAAACAGTTAGATTTTCCGTTTGTAGTATGGCAAAGAAATTCAGACCATATAAACCTGTATTAAAGTACTAAGAAGAGATGATGCAATAAGAGACCAAAAACAAAAATGCTATTGAAATAAAATCAAAAACTCTACAAATAAACTGAGAGTTACCTGGAAAATTATGAATAAATTAACCAAAAAGAAGGACAATCCAAACAATACATTTTCTGCCTCCTGGTAATGTTAGTTCTATTTTTAATCATTCTGATAATTTTTTGCAGAATGAACTGCCAATACAAACAAAATGAACTCGATGAATGAAAAAGTTGGATTGAGGAGTTTCGAAAAATCATTTTACATATTTGAAGTAACACAAGATGAACTACTGAAGATGATCAAAAACATGAAATAAAAAAATTCATGAGGACATGATTAAATACCGATTCATGTAATAAAAAAATCTATTCATCTTATTATTCAACCTTTATAATTCATAATAAATAAGTCATTTATAGAAGGCATTTTGGGTCTGGTCTATATAATATATAACTAGTCTATATATATATATATATATATATATATATATATATATATATATATATATATATATATATATATATATATATATATATATATATATATATATATATATATTTCTAAAATTTCTACATGAACATAAACATTTATTTAAAATTTTCGAAAATGTGAACAACACCAGGCAGATCTTTCCATATGCATGTCCACTAAGAACGTTATCACTAACACAGTGTATTACAGAATATATATGCTTGTGCTTGTTTAACTCGCTACCTAGAAGGCTACAAGCTCAAGGAGGTGATGGACATTTCAAGGAAAGCATTCAAAAATGTAAAATTCAATTTGAACCATACAACATGCAGGAGTTTTTGGTGTGGTGCAACAATTCGAGGCTGTGAGACCTGCTTTATATTCTAGTTATGACGTGTTTTATCTTTGGTACATATTATATATATATATATATATATATATATATATATATATATATATATATATATATATATATATATATACACGTATCAAACTACATCCAGTTCAATCCATAGGAGTTGAAGAGATGTGCATAGTCTCAAAAACCACAAAAAAATATGAAGCTTTCACATTGGAAGTGCGGTGGTCGAGGAAAAAATTTGAAATCACCAGCAGATTTTGTCCTAACATCAAATCAATCTACGCACTGAATGTTAATCATCTAATTCAATTTGCAAAAGCCGTGAAAGTGGCCAAAACCACAAAACATAATGCATATACAAATTTACTAGGTTGCAAGAGCCCTCAAAAACAGGTCTATATATTCAATAAAAACCTCAATAATCCTGGAGTTCAGATATATTTTGCTCAGTATGAATTTGTGCATCTGCTACCATTAATTTTTCGTTCATGTATACTACCACTTTCATCCTCAAAATTTGAAAATACCAGTTTGTGACAGAATTTACCCACATTTCAAAAGTTTTGTTTTGCCTCACAAATAACCGCAGTCATTTCGTTTGATGGGGCCAGCTGGAGATTACCAGAAGTACCACGAAATATAATATATATTATATTATATATATATATATATATATATATATATATATATATATATATATATATATATATATATATATATATATATATATATATATATATATATATATATATATATAATTATTCATTCGAATTGTTGTTGTCTGTGAACTATTTATAATCTTTTGATATTCAACAAGCCTGTTATTGCTAATAAATATCAAAAGAATATATATATATATATATATATATATATATATATATATATATATATATATATTTATATATATATATATATATATATATATATATATATATATATATATATATATATATATATATATATATATATATATAATATATATATATATATATATATATATATATGTGTATGTTACAGTTTAAGACATTCAATTCTCTATCTACTACCATGACAAACATTACTAATTAAAATGGCCGATTACAGATATAAAAGAAACTTCATTTTATGATTAACAAAAGCAATCTACAACGGATGACAGATATCTGACAGACTGTCATATGTCACCACACCGTATTCAAAGACAGGTGGCTAGTGTCACATTCAAATTGAATAGGATGGAGTCAAACTTATCAATCAGTATCAACATTAATTATGTTAATGGACTCCTTGTCCAAATGTAGTAAATATGATAGATCTCACTTAAATGACTTATGTCAGATAATACAGTTACTGTCCTGGGAAATAAAAGCCATGTCTTTGAATAATCTTTTAGAATAATGAGATTGTTTAGTCAATATTTTGATAGAATCATAATTCATATGATGTTGGTTCCTATGCACATGATCCGCCAAAGCACATCTCTCGGGGTGCCGTCTACTGTCACTTTTGTGAAACGAAATCCTGTCTCTTAACGGCCTCATCGTTTGTCCGATAAGCTTGATAATATTTTTTGTAAATCATTCCACAACAACATAAGAATAGCATGCAAATCAGTTCTAACCTTAGACTAGGAAAGAGAGGGGACGGGTAACACGCACACCGGACAATAAGCGATTGTTGTTACATTTTTCGATTGACGACGCCATTTTCTGGTCCAAACGTTTGTGTTGGTGACAAAGTGAAAAAGTGTCGTTTTATTAAAATTTTGTATAAAAGACATTGTTTTTTTTTCCTGATCATAATGATGATGTGTTCAGCTTATGGCTGTAAGAGTCACAGTTCCAAAAAAGTGCCTGGAATATCATTTCACAGGTAAAAATCTTTACGTTTTGTTGACATTATTACTAAATTTGCTGTATATTTTCTTTGTTACGCTAAAAATCAAGACGATATTATCATGGGTACTAAAAAATATCATAGACTATAAGTTATAACAAAATATGATTATGTTGTCATTTTTGTTTATGTAATAATAGGTAATAATTAACACAAATATGACATTAATCACCATAATAGTTGCCAGTGGCGGAGGCATGGATTCTCTTTTTTGTCGTTAGGTACAATTATAATCATTTTATTACGTTATTTCCTTATTTTTATTTTTGTAATTTTTTTTAGATTTCCGTTGAAAAATGTGGAGAGATTGAATGTTTGGTTGAAGAACATGAAGCTCAAAGACTGGACCCCCTCTGAGAAACACAGACTTTGTTCCATACATTTTGAGAGAACAATGTTTTATAAAATTGGGGATAAAACTTGTTTGTTAGATGAAGCAGTTCCTGATATTTTGCCGGAATTACCAAAATATTTGCAACCAGCTGAAAAAAAAATGAGGGTAAGTAAAAATTTCAAGTAAAACCTACCCAATGAAAAATAAATTGAGATCCTTTTTTATTTTTGATATAAGTTTTGAATGTAGGTACTTATTTACCTACCAAAGTACTTGAGACAGATTATTCAAATATAATCCAGTTGCTAACAACAATATTATATTGTTACAGGGTACCAAACGAACTTTTTGCGAAACAATGTCAACACCTGGAACCTCTTCATCTGGTGGTCAAGTAGAAGTGAAACTCGAAGAGACCACAAGGGAAATATTTTTGAAGAGACGGTTATTTAAAGAAATTGCTAACAGCAAGAAGAAAACACTGAAAATTAGAGTTCTGGGACAGAAAGTGAGAAGGTATAAGAAGTACATTGTATCATTGAAAAATTTAGTAAAAGAGCTAAAAACAAACAACTTGCTATTGGATGAACAAGCAGCTCTATTTCAAAAGCTTCCTGAAGTGTCTCAAGAACTGCAGAAACGTAAATTAGGCAAAAGAAAAAAATATTCCCCTGAATTGCGGAAGTTTGCGATAACTTTGAGTTTTTTCTCTCCGAAAGCATATGACTATGTGAGAAGTGTTTTTGAAACTTGTTTACCCCATCGAAGTACCATTGGAAAATGGTTTCAAAACATTAATGGAGAGCCAGGCTTTACAAAGCAGTCTTTTGAGACCCTTAAAAAACATGTGGAACTGCAACAAAATAAAAAGGTTCTCATTTCACTGATTGTTGATGAAATTTCCATCCGAAACCACCTCGAATGGGATGGTGAGAAGTTCCACGGCTATGTGAATTATGGATTTGAATTGGAAGATGATGGCAACGATATTGCAACAGAGGCCTTCGTATTAATGGCTGTATGCGTTAATGGTAGGTGGAAACTTCCGTTAGGATACTTTTTATCAGATAAACTAAACGGTGAACAGAAAAGTGCATTAGTTTCGCAGTGTGCCAAATTAATTTTTGAAACAGGGGTACATATAGTATCATTAACCTTTGATGGCGCTCCATCTAATTTGGCTATGGCTAAGATTTTAGGATGTATTACTGATGTAGTAAATTTAAAACCTTTTTTCACAATTAATGGAAACAACATTTATATATTTTATGATGCCTGCCACATGGTAAAGTTAGTTAGGAATACACTAGGCGAGAAAAAAGTGATAATAGATGGCAATGGATGTGCAGTAAAATGGGAGTTTATTACTAAATTGGAAGAGTTGCAATCATCGGAGGGATTACATTTAGGAAATAAAATTCGAAAGGCTCACATAAATTTTTTCAAACAAAAAATGAAAGTGAGATTAGCTGTTCAACTCTTAAGTGAATCAGTGGCAGATGCACTGTCATATTGTGAGCACACACTAGGACTAGATATTTTTAAGGGTAGTCGGGCAACTTGTACTTTCATAAGGATGTTCAATAACATATTTGACATATTAAATAGTCGTTCAATTGTTCCGCCAGGTTTGAAAAAAGCAATGTCCGTAAAAAATATTAATAGTGTAGCAGGTTTTGCTCATGAAGCTATTAATTATATCAAAGGGCTCAAGTATCCTGATGGGCAGCGTGTTATAGACTCGAGAAGATGTACGGGTTTTGTGGGATTAATTATATCATTAAAAAGTGCTTTAATGTTATTTGATGACACAGTAGTTGCTGAAAAATTAATAATATATTTACCCCTTTATAAATGTAGCCAGGATCATTTGGAATTATTTTTTTCCTCTATTCGTTCAAGAGGTGGTTGGAATAATAATCCAACAGCTAGACAATTTTGTGCAGCCTATAAAAGACTGATGGTCAGAGCAGAAGTCCGCGAAGGTGGAGTAGGAAATTGTTTACCTCTTGAACAAATATCTATTTTGACAGGGTCAAGTAAAAATATTAATACACATTCAAATATTAATACAAATCGAAGTCGCTCTATGGAAGATGTTCCAAATGATCCGATACCATTGAAACATATTTGGAGTGATCATGATTACTTAATGAATTCTAATGTTATTAGTGAATGCTCTTCACAAATTGTTATATATATTGCTGGTTTCGTTACCCGTAAATTACAGTCCACCATAAAATGTGAACAATGCATTGATGCACTAACTGGGCAAAAAGAAAATTACCTTAATTCTTTGATAACAAAAAAAAATCATGGTGGTTTAACTTACCCATCTAAAGATGTGATAGACATATGTAAGTTAACAGAACATTATATAAGAATTAATGAAAGTTCTTTAATAAAACCCAATTTTGTTAACGCTTTAAGAAATAAGATTATGTTTAATTTTATAAATGATAAAGATAACTGCTTTGTTAGTCTAAGAGATCATGTATCAGAATTTAACAATCATATATATTTACTGATTGAATCTGTTATTTGTAATTATCTAAACATTAGACTTCATTTTATTGCAAAGCGACGAAGTGAGATTACAGATCCTGTTAGAAGTCACCTAACCAAAACTATTATATTTAAAGGGCAGTAGTTTGTGTAGTTTTCTATGTTTTATAATCCATATTATAATGTATGTATAATAAATAGTTTTTTATTAGGTATTTTCACAATTATAACTATTATTGTAATTGAAAACTTTAATTTATTAAAAAATATATATTATAGTTTTTTTTTGTTAATCGTATTTACAGAATTTATATATATATATATATATATATATATATATATATATATATATATATATATGTCAAATTTCAAAAGTAGGTAATATACATTCTCAGAATATTTTATGCTACGCCACTGTTAGCTGTGACCGCTGGCTCAAGGTTACGTGGTGCCAGCTGGTAACATAAGAATGTATTCAGTTAGCTGTCCCCTCTCTTTCCTAGTCTAAGGTTCTAACTATATACTCAGTACATTCAAAACTTAAGGACAAATATCCATTGCTGTCTCACTCAGACGTAGTTTATAGTATCCCATGTACTTCTTGCAACAAAATCTATATCGGACAAAAGATGACATCGTTAAGAGACAGGATTTCGTCTCACAAAAGTGACAGTAGACGGCACCCCGAGAGATGTGCTTTGGCGGATCATGTGCATAGGAACCAACATCATATAAATTATAGTTCTATCAAGATATTGACTAAAGAATCTCATTACTCTAAAAGATTATTCAAAGAGATGGCTTTCATTTCCCAAGACAGTAACTGTATTAATAAAAGATCTGACATAAGTCATTCAAGTGAGATGCATTATACTGCTTATCTATCTATGCATTCTACTCTTATGTGAGATCTACTACATTTGGACAAGGAGTCCATTAACATAATTAATGTTGATACCGATTGACAAGGTTGACTCTTTCCAATTCAATTTAAATGTGACACTAGCCACCTGTCTTTGAATACGGTGTGGTGACATATGACCGTCAGATATCTGTCATCCGTTGTCGATTGCTTTTGTTAATAATAAAATGAAGTTTCTTTTATGTCTGTAATCGGCCATTTTAATTAGTAATGTTTGTCATGGTCGTAGATAGAGAATTGAATGTCTTAAACTGTAACATACACATAGCTACTTACTAATTTTCCATTGTTTTGCTTTTTCTGTTCACTGGCCTCGTGCCCAAACATATGATTATAATCACGTTTTACAATCTCAACAAAGTTGTAAGTGTTACTTGAATACTTAATAGTGCATATACTTACATGATAATAACATTGTAGTCTCCCTGAAGATGAAAATAAAGATTTTCGAAAGCTTGAATAACCTTTAAAGAGTACTCTTAAACAATTTGCTGCTATCCCCATAAAATAATTAAAATTTATTTTCAATATTTTCCGTAGGTTTCATTTAATAAATAACACCTTTCAAATAAGCGCTCAACATGATAAACATGGTAGCTTTGGGGGTCAGAGAAACCTCTGCTACCAATCTTAAAATATTCATTCAGCAAGTACGAAAATCTCAGCCCAACGTTCAAAAAAGTAAATATCATGCAATTTGAACTTCAATTAATTAAACTTCTTCTGAAGAGTTTCTCTTTCGAAACAAGTTTATGACATTTATATCAAAGAAGAACACAAAAATTTTAGCATCAATTTAAACATGCTAAAGTACCTTCAAAATTATGTGAATTCTGGAAAGGATTGCCACCCTGCTTAGAAGCTAATTCTACATTCGTGAATTCATCATCAAAAGATTTGTTCTCGAAAGCAAAATCAACCTATCTCCGGGTTTTACAGAAAACCCTCAACCATTAAAATTCTTCCAGGTGGACTGTTTCAAATGCGCCAGCCGGTGTGTATATATAAAATATCATGAAATAGTATATAAGATTATCTGTTATTTGAATAGGAATTATTGAGTTTGAAACACAATTCGTTTTAGTTATTTTACATAATATTCTTTTCCATGTGCATTCTACGGGGAAAAGAGATATAATCTATTTTTGAATAAGATACCTTACAAAAAAACACTCAGAATATGATACTCACTATACGCTTGGTCCAAGTCAATTTCGAGAATATAATGGAATTTCACATCTCGCACTTCCCAAAAGCACAATCTGAAAAAAAAAAATTTTTACTTATGTGAAAATCACATTGTTCAAGTGTTGATATTCCAGCATTAAATATTATTTTGCTTTAGATGAACACACAAGAAATATTTTTTTATAGCTGACCATCCTAATTGAAATAGTTTCATTTATTAATTATTTGAGAATTCGGTGTTTGCTTCTGTATTATCATAACTTGATGAAGACTGAGTATTCAGTGTTTGATTATCCACATCTTAATTTTTTGATAATTTTTGCAATAACAGAAGTCTCTCAGTGAAAAAATCTTTTTCTGAAATATTTTAAGATTACCTACTTTCTTCGACTACCTGCAGTCCCCAGAATACGCTAATATAGTAGGTATTTTAGTGCGTTACTGAGCACAGAATTTTACATAGAGATATTACAGATAGAGGCGACAAGCCATAGGCCGCTCTGTAAGTGGCAACGTCAGTCTCGAAACTCAGTGGGAGTGAAAGAGAGAGACGATCGCAGGGTTTTTCTGTCCTTGTCTACTCTATACTCTGTGATAGATATTAGCGAGAGACAGCCTAACCTTCAGATTCTCTTTCTCCCTCACCCGAGCTAACAAGTTTCAGGCTGGCTTGTCGCCTCTATCTGTAATATCTCTATGGAATTTTAACGTACCGAGAACGGTACGGGACAATTTTTGCCAGCGTAGGACTTCAAAATCAGTCACTACCACTCTTCTATACATAATTATTTTAGAAAGTAAATGAATACACGCAGACAAATAACTCACATTCAGAATATTTATTGAATATATTATTATGCATATCGAATGTTTATTATGACTATTTTTTACATTACATAAAGCGAACAAGGCAAATTCTATAATAATTTAAAAATTATCAAACAAATTTCCATAATTCACCGTTGGATTGTGAATGCACATTTTGCGTTGCTGAATACGTATAACCAGCCTACTTGGAATTTTGTTTGATATTTTTCAAATTATTAAACACTATGGTCAACAAGTATGTTTTTTTATGATTTGATGACAATTATTGTTTCTTTTTTTTAGTAGGTATCAAACCAAAATGAGTAGGGGTAAGTCGGTGAATTGTGCGCACCTAAGGAGCCGGGTTGATATTTTCTTGAATATAGCATGTAGAATTCTGAATTTTGGCATAGATATTCTTCATTGTATATGGTATAACACCACTGTATTAAATATCACAAAAAAATATGTTCTGAGCTTGAGAACGAAATAAGACATAAACTGACAATGCGCATGATTATCCACCCTAAGCGGGTAATTGTGCGCACCAGTCAGGGTAACTAAGCGCAACCAGAAATCTGTAAATAAAGTATGGTGTATCAGGTAAAATCAAAAGAAGCATTACAGAAGACATATAATATTTGTTAGAACATTAACAAAATATAAAAAAATTGTAATTTAGGTACAAAAATCAGTCATATCCTTCATAGCTTTCAGTGGACCATAAAATGCTAAATCTAAAGCCTGTGAGCAATGACATGTATGTGGTGTGATGGCTAGCAATTCAATCTTGTTTTGATCACAAAATTTATAATTTTATAGCTAAATTGTCTGCTACTGCATAAGAATATGCTAATCGCAGAAGTTCATTTCTTGTGACACCATAAAAAAGTTTTTCCATTTTTAGTATGTGACTCGCAAAACTTTTTTCTTGGAACTGTGAAAAAATGGGATGTGGACCCACTAATATCACATCCTCCATCATATTCATCTTTCTTTCTTTTGCGAATTTTATATTCTGGTATTGAAACTTCCTTCCGTCATCTCTAACTGCTCCGTCATTTGCAACAAATCACAAGACTTTTTTCATTTTGTTTGCGTCCCAAGAGGCTTTATTCGTTTTGCGGGTATATTTTAGCATCTGAAATTATTCAGAAAACATTTTGTTTTATACTGAATAACAACAAAAACTTCTTACTCAAAAAGTTGGCTAATTGTGCGCATGGCGCACCATTGCCCGACATGGAACTAATGCTTAAAAAAAATCACCAAATTAAAACTGGAGGTTCTTCACCTTAGATGAATCGCTCATACAATAGCTAGAACCACGTTGATTATTTTAGTATAATAACCCAAACAAAAAAGTCCTCATTAACATTTTCAATCTTCTTTTCGCACGCACAAAAGTTAGAGTAAACAACCAAAATAGTAGTCAGACACGATGACAGCCGCGTTTGCCGCGGAAATTGCCCAAATGGCTGCGCAACTATAACTAACTCCAATAAATAGTAGACATTTTCTACTGCTAATATGCTGCGCATCATTAGCCGCCGCGCATGATTAACCGACTTCCCCCTAGTGAATCTATGATTTTTGTCACAGCAATAAAGAAACACAGATTTTCAACATTTCATAGGCAATAAGATGGTAATCAAAAATTGTTACGTATTTATAAATATTTCTTTCTTTATGAAAATGCTGATTGCGATTTCAGAAAAAATAGTATTGCTACCTCGTAGTAAAAGCACAGTCCCAGACTTCAATGCTTGTCGAACATTTACATTATCGTCAGGAAATTTTTTTTTTGGTACTTGGTACGCAAAGTACTATTGTACCGGGTGGCCAGATAAGAATGCAAAGTGCTGTATCTTGTAAACAATTCATCGTAGATAGTTGCGGCGAAAAATTTTATAACTGAAGTGGAGAAAATCCTGGAAATTATTTTAAGGTTTCCAAGATGGCCGTCAGGGGGCGTAACCGCCACCTTAAACTTTCAAATGAATTTTTCTCTAAAATACACCCAGAAAATATATCACAAAAATATTTGTGTTTTCGAGCAGAGCCTCATTGGAGTAGTTGTATCCAATGTTCAACCCTTCTTTGACGTATCTATTCTATATGGAAAAAAAAATAAGGTTATTGCATTTATTTTTCAGAGAAATTGGCAATTTTCTGTTATTATATCGAAAAATGGGCTCTAGCGGTTCACTCAGAATTTGAAATATCTCAAAGAAGATGCGTTCGATGGAGCAATGAATGTTCTTTCCAACGAGACCAACTTTGGTAGTATCCGTTTAATCGTTCAGAAGTTACAGCTGTTTATTCAAAAAAACATTGCATCATCCACCACTTCATTTCAATAAATAAGTGTATTTCAGAGAAAAGTTACTTTGAAAGTTTCAATTGGCGGTTACCCCCCTGGCGGCCATATTGGAAACGTGAAATTAATTTCCAGAATTTTTTGTTGGCCACTTTAGTCATAATATTTTTCACCGCAAGTCTCTACGACGAATTGTTTACGAGATATATAGTAGGTACAGTAAAAAGGTATATTTTACTAAAAAAAAATACTTAATGGCTGAAATTTTGAGGACGTGTTCGGGGGCATGTCCTGAGTCTAAAACTGAGTTTTCGTATTCGAGGGGGTGGGGGAAGATATAACCCCCGGTCTATATAGGGGTGAGTTCATTTTAATTCTATATCTCCGTTGCTGTTGCCCGTACAGTCAACTCCAAGAGATCATGTTTGTAGGAAATTGAATTATCTATCCAATGATAATAAAATCGAGGTCATAGGTCAATTAGGTCAATGCACTGTTTGATGTAAATTAATGATCGAGACACTTCAAATCATCAAACAGTACACGGCAATACACACACATAGGTACATGACAGAGCACTGAACATTCAAAAGTTGGGGTTTTTATAGGGTTTTAGTGAGTAGGAGTCTCACACTATTCGGCAAGGGCAGACCTTGTAGTTTGTCCATGATGGATTTCCCGTTTTCCCTTAAAAAAAAAAAAACAAGTCCACCTTCAACCATATTATTAATTCTAATTAGGAAAAAATTCAACGATAATTATTAACTGCACGTAGAGAGTGCAATGTACGAGCTATGAGAGTACGAAACGTAGAAGGGTGTTCGAGAGCTCATTTTGTAGGTAACTTCAAGTACTTTTAAAAGATATGCAAGCAGTATGCGAAAAAACTTACCGGTTTCACGGTATTCGCGAAAAATTAAAAACTACCCTTCACTTTTGATCTTTGACCAGCAATTGTAATTGACCCAATCGACCTATGACCTCGATTTTATTATCATTGGATAGATAATTCAATTTGCTACAAATATGATCTCTTGGACTTGACTGTACGGGCAACAGCAACGGAGATATTGCATTAAAATGAACTCACCCCCATATAGACCAGGGGTTGTATCTTCCCCCACCCCCTAGAATACGAAAACTTAGTTTTAGACTCAGGACATGCCCCCGAACACTTCCTTCAAATTTCAGCCATTAAGTATTTTTTTTTAGTAAATGCCATTTTTGTGTCTCTATTTACTGTATTAACAGCAGTTTGCACTCTTGGCTGGCCACACGGAACAGTAGACTATCGAAAATAATATATATATATATATATATATATATATATATATATATATATAATATATATATATATATATATATATATATATATATATATATATATATATATATATATATATATCGATGGTCTAATTCCAATATCACGTATCTGGTAAAACGTAGTTTTATAGGAAATGAAAAAACTGTCTAATTCTGAAATTTTAAGGCATTTTTCATGTTTTATTGTTTAAATTAATGTTTTAAATTTTGTTGAACTTATCTAATGTAGAGTAATCAATATTTTGAGCTTTTGTTAATATTTACTGCAGATACGGAATATTGATGCAATTAAGTTCTTAAAAAATGCAGATACGGGATTTCAATATTGGAACAACTTTGAACGATCTAAATAAAATAGCTGGATTGAGTAAAGGCTTCAATGAAAAAAAAATATTTGAATATTGAATACAACGTAATAAACATTCTTTAAAAAACAAAAATAAACATTCTTAACA
Organism: Cynegetis impunctata; assembly: GCA_030704885.1. Classification (NCBI taxonomy): domain Eukaryota; kingdom Metazoa; phylum Arthropoda; class Insecta; order Coleoptera; family Coccinellidae; genus Cynegetis; species Cynegetis impunctata. Next base: position 47,606 of record JARQZK010000216.1, on the reverse strand, counting down.
ATATTCTTATAGTCGTAGGTATTTAAAAAAATATATATACCTTTAGGCTTAAGGTTTGATAATACATAGCTATTAATTATTCAGTCGGAATATTATCATAAAAGGCATGACAATCGTCAGGAATGAATGATTTTAAATCTTTCAAATGATTAAATTTATCTATTTTAATTTTAAGTCTGTTCAAATGAAGCCTTGAATATTGAGTCACTTCAAATCCCTTTGGATTGATTCGCACAGGTAGTGGTTGATACTCATGGCTAAAGTTGATCTTAAAATGAATTTTTTTTTCAACTGGACAATATTTTAGCGCCCTTAAATCCGTTACAGTTGGGTCATTCACCCTTGTACCAGGGCGAATACTTTTGTAAACGATTTCCCTCACTGCATAGTTTCTAAAAATTGTATGGTTCAACAAAAAGGCTCTATATGGTTGTGGTTTTGCTCTCGCTTCTTCTGTTACTCGAATGTAATCATGAGGTAAGTAAATTTTTCTGTACTTAAGTTTTACTTCTATGAGTTGATGGACACTATCACACTCCATTTGCGTGTGCCCTTTCACCAAATACTTTTGCTCAATTGTCTGTCCTCTTTTTATTGCAAGGTTTACCAGAGCATTAGACAAAACTGCATTTCTATTTTGGTAACAGCATCCATCTGACCATAATATAACTGGCAAATTAGTATTTCTCTTCTTCTAATTGTTTTCATTTCTCAAATAATACCAGTATGTTCCACCTCTTCTGGAAGGCTCGATTCCTTTGGATGATCTTTTTGTTGTGGTGTACTCCATATTTCCGGTGATATAAGCCCTTTTCTCCCCCCAGTCCATGTTTCCCCAAAATGCTTCAAACATGAGTCTTCTTTCGTCTTCTGTAAATGTATTACAGAAATGTTTAGAAGATTTTTGACATACACTTGATCTGCAAGAATCGCCCATTTTTCTTTCTGGCCTGTTAATTCCGTAAGTAATTTCTTTCTTTTTGTTTCTTTGATAACCTTTATACCTCATTCCCCTCATTCTTTTGTACTTTGTTTTATTGACCAACCAGTCGGCTTTATCTGCGTTTTTCTTCCGTTTACGTGTTTTGGTAACTTCTCCATCTTCTTCAGGTTCACTGTTAGTACTCAGTTCCTTATTATCAGGGTGAGAATCCGGATTATCAGGAGAGTCGCCATCTTCCAAATATTCATTGTCGCTGTCATTAAAATCATGATTCAAAACTTCTTTATTGCTTGTCTTTCCTTTTTTAAGTGACTGGTAATCTATTTTTTCATTTTCCCCATTTTCTGTGTCACTAAGAACCTCCCTTATCAGTTCTGCAACTTTTTGCATATTGTTAGTTTGGTAGTATTCCACTTCGGTTTTATTGTGTGTATCCCTATTATTTGTAGGAACTGTTTTATTGGATTCTAATACTGGAATGTTTTGACATTCAAAATCAGAGTTGCTGTATTCATTAGTTTCTGATAAAGTGCCATCAGTATTTACTGTGTAAATGGAGGTTGTTGTTTCTTCTGGGTGACTTTTTAAGGCCATCAGCAGATCTTTGCTCGTAAAGAATTCATCTAAAAAAAATGAGCCAGATAATTGTTAGCTGAACTTTCCTCTAATAAAATTTTTCTTATGAAACCAAGAAGACATATTGAAACGCAACCGTCTGAAGCTAGAACAATTTTTGTTTATCAAATTATTCTCTTAGGAGATATGAAGAAGTATAATGTTTAAATACCGATACAACCCTGACGCAGTCTCCATCTTATTTTTTTTAAGAACCACTTTATTCTCTACCCAGGATAAACCATTGCTATCAAATTGCTTTACCATGATCTAGAAACGTTCGAGTTTACCGCCAAAATTCCAACTATGCTAACATCCCGTATTGTAAAGAAAAGTTTCAAGTGGCATTATAACTACACTAAAGTATTTTTAAGAAAATATCAGTTAAGGCATATTACATTATCATGTAACTACAATATAAACCACAATTTACTTACCTTTTATAGATTTTTGCACAATAAACAATCACGTGTTTACCAGCATGATGTAAACGCCTACAAAAACAACACTGAACTAGCAGATACGGGGTATTTTTTCGAGCTTCCTAGAGTGGATCAGATACGGCGTATTATAAACGGTCGATTTAAAAATATTTCCCAAGGACTTACAGATACCGGATATTGTAATAATGTGTGAAATATCCTTAGCTTCACATTGCTCAGTAAATCTAAAAATCGTAAAATTGACAGATACGGGGTATTAGAATTAGGCCATCGATATATATATAAATATATATATATATATATATATATATATATATATATATATATATATATATATAGATATATATATATATGTTCAGAAAGATTTCCGCGGTAGGAAGTATTTGAAAAACTTGATTCTCGGAATGAACCGCGTGAAAGATTTGAAAAATATCGACGTTTCGGCTCCTTTTGCGAAGGTAGTATATGTATAATTCACTGAAATACGGATCCAAACCCAGAATGACTGGCATCCACACACCTCTCCTTATATATTTATATATATATATATTTATATATATATATATATATATATATATATATATATATATATATATATATATATATATATATATATATAAACCATGTCCTAAAGTTAACGCCGGCACCAAGATTACCATCTCAGTTGATATAGGAGATAGAAAAAAAGTTCAATAGTAAATGTTTCAGACAATTTTTTTTAGCTTTCAGATCTCCTTTCAGATTTGATATATCTTCATTCATTTTCGAAATATAAATGGAAAACAAAAAATTCAGGATATTGTTTTTCTTAAGTAAATCGAATATCGTTGTTTTGTGTCCTTGGAGATTTGTACATTGTACATGCACTTATTGACTACCATTCGCTTTATGTCATTCTGTACCCTCTACGAATGAAGATATATTAAATCTGAACGGAGATTTGAAATCAGCCAGTAACTGTCTAAATCATTTCCCATTTAAACTTTCTTTATCTCCTATATTAACCGAGATAGCAATGTTGTAGCCTTCATTCTGGGACACATGGTATATATATATATATATATATATATATATATATATATATATATATATATATATATATATATATATATATATATATATATATATATATATATATATATATATAAAATTACTTCTGTTTTCAAATTCTCAAATTATGTTATTTACGTACAACCGGTTTCACTGTTTACAACAGCATCATCAGAAAATACGGTAAAATTACAAGAACCAAAGAAGAATTCTTATTCTTCAAATATGTATCAACAAATAGCGACACCCTACCAAACCAATCGAAATAATAAACGACTGTTACTTTAATGTCAAAGTTGAGATGACGGCGATTTTTTTAGAATATCTCTATTCCTTAATCGTAATTTAAATATCTCCAGCAATCACAAATCAATGAAAATACGGTCGTTTTCGTGATACAGAATTATATTCTTCTTAGATTATAAGTATGATATGTATTACCTATTCATACATTCGGCAAACGTGAAATCAAGCTGAAATAATTTGAGAATTTAGGTTCTCGTGGAGTTTATATCAAGTAATGTTCCGTTTTCTTTCCCAAAATTTTCACTTCCTCTTCAGGGCTTCTACAACATAGAGGAGACATAGACAAAATTTTATTACCATTTTTTCATTGATTATTAATTTTTTCATTCAATTACTATCCCTTGTTGACAAGTTTTCAATTTTTCCTGCCATTCAATACAAAAAATATAGCTAAAATCTGAGTTTCAACCGGATATCCCACGAAACCTATTGTCAATTGTTCAAAGTATTTTGATTTAAGTCACTGAAATTGTTCTCTACAGGAAAGATGAATCTTTCGGCTAATGGAGTTGCAGGAAATATATGAAATAATTTATTCCAAATACAGTTTCGAACAGAAAGTAATCAACAATTCGTTTAAATGGATAATTACTTTCTGTATTTCAATGTGCAGTATTTTAAATTGTTTCTGGTTTATGACTTTTAGGCATTGGAAACGAGTTGAATTTTTACAGATTTAAATCGACCTCGCCCACTCGATAATGAATAAGTATATGCTAAACTAATTGGAGATTGTCAATAACAATTTCATTGGAACATAAAATTAATTATTCATTTCGGTTAAGTTTTTGATTACTACCACAAATATAAACAGATTGGAATAACGTCGGTCATTTTATTTTCGAATATATGAAATTGATGGTATTGGTTTGCCGTCATGTTTTATTTATACAACTGTCAACAACAAAATTTTCGCTATAAGTAAAACCAAATATTATAATGGATTTCATTTTATTTATCTTCGATTAGCTCTAGGTCTGGCAAAATGGTTTAAATGTTAAATTCAACAAACAGTGTTATTTGAAAATGATTAATGGATAATTTCGATCTCGGGTTAATAGCTATATCTATTTATATATATATATATATATATATATATATATATATATATATATATATATATATATATAAATTTATATATATATGTATATATATATATAAATATATATATATATATATATATATATATATATATATATATATATATATATATATATATATATATATATATATATACATACATATATATATATATATATATATATATATATATATGTACATATGTATATATATATATATATATACTATATATATATATATATATATATATATATATATATATATATAAATATATATATATAAATATATATATATATATATATCTATATATATATATATATATATATATATATATATATATATATATATATATATATATATATATATATATATATATAATATATATATATATATATATATATATATATATATATATATATATAATATATATATTTATATATATATATATATATATATATATATATATATATATATATATATATATATATATATATATTTATATATATATATATATATATATATATATATATATATATATATATATATATATATATATATATATATATATATAATCATTTGAATTGTTGTTGCCTGTGAACTATTTTTAACTTTTTGATAATTCTCAGTACCTTGGTGAATCTCAAAAAACTCGATTTTATTATGAAGTTGTTGACGTTTCGCCACGACATTCGTGGCTTTTTCAAAACTTTTGAAAAATTGAAATTTCTTTGACATTTATTGATTTGAAAAAATTTGAATAGTGAAGGTGAAGTTGAAGGTTTCTGTGGTTTCCTTCCCATCTTATATCAACAGACCTGACTGTTGATATTGGACTAAATATCACTTGATTAATAACTGAAGACGGTCACAGCCGTAATAAAAAATTTCTGGAAAAAAGATAAATGGTACCCTATTCTTTGACTTTTTAAAATCAAAATAATTTGAAGTTTTGAAAAAGCCACGAATGTCGTGGCGAAACATCAACTTTTTAATAAAATCGAGTTTTTTGAGATTCACCAAGCCTGTTATTACCAATAATTGTCAAAAAGTTAGATATAAAGTATATATATATATATATATATATATATATATATATATATATATATATATATATAAATATATATATATATATATATATAGGCCGTTTCTTTTATCATGTGGTAACATTGCTATATTCTAAACCGTAACAGATATGGGAACGATTAAATGGGAAAAAAGGTAACTATTATGGTGAGTAGTAAATTGGTCAGAAAAAATGTAGGGAGACTTTCGTCGTTCCCGAGTTATACAGGGGAAGCTGAAAATGGCGTGTTTGGTTTTTTACGAATAGAATTGTTATTTCAGAAAATATGAAAAAATGGAAGAGGAAATTTTTATTATATTCATAATGTACTATAACCATGTAGCAATAAATTTTAGATTGAACGTTGAATTGTCATTTTGGAAAATATGAAAAAATGGAAGAGGAAATTTTTATTGTATTCAAAATGTACTATAACTATGTAAGAATAAATTTTAGATTGAACGTTTCGTCTCAACACGGCCACCATCAACTTTTTTTTTCGAATACGGACCTGTATCTTTTATTGCAAATATTGATAAAGCGATAAAATCACAATTCTGTGGTGTATCACACTTGATATTTTTATAGCGTTTCATTCAAAATAACTAGCATCATCAGAGAAAACAATTTTTAATTACGGTCCTGTCCTTAGTTTTCTTGTAAATTGTTTTGATTTCTTCAAAATTTATTCAACTATTGGCATACTTCTGACAATAGGCAATAATTTTTATAAGAAGGTACCCAAACATAACGAAAATTCGTATTTTTCATGTCTGGAAATTTTTATATTATACAGTACATCCTTGTTTAGAGGCTGATTACTCCTGAATCAATTTTTATACGGAATATTCTTATAATTCTCAATCGTGGAAATAGGTAACGAAAATATTCGTTTTTGGTCAAAATACGATTGTTGTGTAATTCAGTACAATTAAGAAGTAGCATCTTATTTCAATCGTCATTTTAAACACGTAGGCATTGCTTGTTTTCTATGCCAGGAAAAATAAATGAGTTGTTGATATCTTTTAAGAACTGTCAGACGTTTATGCAGTGGGTTACATAATATTGAAGATGTATTCAAATGATGAAAGGACTGATCACTGATATGCTATTTACTTATGCAAAATCAAATAGAAATCCTCTTTTGGCAAGAAATAAGTATGGTGAGCTATACCCGAATCGTCGTATTCCAAACATTCTAACATTCAAATGTTTAGACGATTAGAAAGAAATTTGATAGACTGTGGTGCATTTGACAGAAATAAAACTAGAAAATTTATTGTAACTGGAAGTATGACGAACCGAATAAATGTTTTAGGTAAGCAAATATTTCCTCATAAACAATAACAAAAAGAAAAAAAAATTTTTCAATTTAGGATTGGTCAATTATAAAAATATTTCTAATCAAGATTGTTCTTCACGGGAAATTGCCCACGAACCAGGGATTTCTGTGAAATCTAGCAGAAATATTTTAAAACAGAACAAATACAAATGTTACAGGATACGCAAACTTCATCACCTCAATTAAAGGGATTACGGAAGAAGTGATTAAGACGTAGAAATAGGGAAGTAGGAAATATTTGTAGAAAAATAATATGGACGGACGAATCAAAATTCACCAATAATGGCAGGTTTAACAGAAACATCCATTATAGGTGGAATAATTCAAATGAACATTTACATAGAGAAACCAACTTCCAGGAAAGATACGGAATATGATTTTGTTTGGGAATTTTGGGAACAAAGGTACTAGGTCCTTTCTTTCACAATGAGAATTTGAATAGTGGAATGTATTTAAATTTTTCATCTAATGAGTTTGATGAATACTTAGATGAATTGCTACTGAATATTCGCCGTGAAATACAACATTTTCAACAAGACGGTGCCCCTACCCATAATGCAGCAATAGTAAGGGATCATTTAGATGCAATATTCCCAACAAAATGGATTGGAAACAATGGACCAATTGCTTGGCCAGCATTCGAGCATTAAATGTAGTTTCTCATGTGGAATTCATTTTTTGTATGGTTTTTATTTTCCCTCAAAAATTCATTATAAAATAAATTGTTTTTCTGTTTGATTGTTGTCACTGATGATGCTAGTAATTTTAAATGAAACGCTATAACAATATCAACTGTGATATACCACTGAATTGTGAGGATTGGAACGTATAAAAATTAATTCAAGAGAAATAATCCTCGAAACAAGGATTACTGTAATACAAAAATTAAAGCGTTCATTGTGATGGGGTATCTTCTTATCGAAATTATTGGCTAATGTCTGAAGTATGCCAATAGTTGAACAAGTTTTGAAGAAATCAAAACTATTTACAGAGGAACTAACAACAGGACCGTAATTGAAAATTGATGTCACTGATGATGCTTATTTTGAATGAAACGCTATAAAAATACCGATTGTGATATACCACTGAATTTTGATTTTATTGCTTCATCAATATTTGCAATACAAAAGACAGGTCCGTATTCGCAAAAAAAAGTTGATGGTGGCCGTGTTGAGACGAAACGTTCAATCTAAGATTTATTGCTACATGGTTATAGTACATTATGAATATAATAAAAATTTCCTCTTCCATTTTTTCATATTTTCTGAAATAACAATTCTATTCGTAAAAAACCAAAAACGCCAATTTCAGTTTCCCCTGTATAACTCGGGAACGGCGAAAGTCCCTGAAGATTTTTTCTGACCAATTTACTGCTCACCATAATAGTTAACTTTTTTCCCATTTAATCGTTCCCATATCTGTTACGGTTTAGAATATAGCAATGTTACCACATGATAAAAGAAACGGCCTGTATATATATATATATATATATATATATATATATATTATATATATATATATATTATATATATATATATATATATATATATATATATATGTATATATATATATAAATATATATATATATATATATGTATATATATATATATATATATATATATATATATTTATATATATATATATATATATATATATATATATATATATATATATATATATGTATTATATAATAATATATATATATATATATATATATATATATATATATATATATATATATATATATATATATATATATATATATAAATTTTAAAGGAATAAGTAGGCGTTGGTGGACTGAAATTGTGAAAAAGTGAAAAATATTTTCACACTGGCCCCCTATGAAATTTGACATATAGGTACTTCTTTTATTTACGTAAAAGCAAAATTTATTTAAAATAAGAAATAAATTCAATTAGTTTCAAATACTGAATGTGTTTGTACTCTCGAAGTAAATAAATATATAGTGCTTAGCGAAATCGCAATCTACAGCTATTATCGTGACACAATATTTCCTTTATGCGGCTAACTTATTTCAGGAAACTTAAACATTCATTCAAAGAACTGGGGTATTATCTTCTAATTATGTTTTTATAAAAGATTTAATGCAGTAAAGTTGCTATCAGCTATCGTACATGGTATGCACGTCACGCAAATATGAGCTCATATGAAAAATTGCATATTTGTGTTAAACATGATTTGATTGTCAAATTATCAAGGAATTTAAATGTCACGATATATATATATATATATATATATATATATATATATATATATATATATATATATATATATATATATATATATATATATATATATATATATATATATATATATATATATATATATATATATATATATATATATATATAATATATATAAACATATATAAATATAAATATAAATATATATATATATATATATATATATATATATATATATATATATATACATATATATATATATATATAAACATATATCTATATATATATATATATATATATATATATATATACATATATATGTATAAACATATATATATATATATATATATATATATATATATAAAAACATATATATATATATATATTTATATATATAATATATATATAAATATATATAAAAAAATATAAAATATATATATATATATATATATATATATATATATATATATATATATATATATATATATATATATTTATAAATACTTATATATATATATATATATATATATAATAAATATATATATATATATAATATATATATATATATATATATATATATATATTTATATATTTATATATATATATATATATATATATATATATATATATATATATATATATATATATATGTATATATATGTATATATATATATATATATATATATATATATATATATATATATTATGTATATATATATATATATATATATATATATATATATATATATATATATATATATATCTATGCCTACTAAAATAATGTAATTTTTTTGTTTTTCTTCAGTTGATATTGCTAAGTTATTTTGTGGTTATGGAACCTCACACTGAAGTGGGTAAAGATGATAGGAAATGTTAAAATTTCATCACTAGTTAAAGTAACTAAATATCACAAATAAAAGCATATAAGTAATACAGGAGAAGAGTTTGTGTTTCGTGGGATATATATTCTTAACACTCTTGTGTACATGTCATAATTATAACCAGTTATATTTTATGGCTAATGTTTTTTTCGACAGCAGATAATTAATGTTTTATAAGGAGGTCAAATAGAAAATTATGTAACAACGGACTGCAAAATTTCACATATAAATTTTATTTACAAAAAGGAAACAGAAAGGAATGCGGAAAGTACAGTGGAATTAGCATAACGTCGTCCGTAGGCAGACTATATGGGAAGATACTAAAAACCCGAATGGAGAAAGAATCTAAGGAAATTGAAGAGCAAAGTGGCTTCAGACCCGGAAGATCATGCTCAGACAATATAATCACATTAAGACATTTAACAGAAAAAAACTTGGCAAAAGGAAGGGAACTTCTTGTTACTTATATAGACTTGCGAAAAGCATTTGATTCTCTCTCCCTCCAAAAGATGTGGACCATCCTGGAGGAAGTAGGCATTGATGAAGCCTACATAAATGCAGTCCAAACGATTTACAGAGAAAATCAAGCTGTCGTCAAAGTTGGAAATCGGACCTCTACATCCTTTCGACCAACTTAAGGTGTGAAACAAGGCTGTTGCCTTTCCGTCACCCTTTTTAAGATCTACTTAAGTGCGGCTTTAAAACAGTGGAGTAGAAAATGCCGGTCAATGGGAATGTGGCTGGATGACAGCCAAATACACACTATCCTTTTCGCCGATGACCAAGTCGTTATTGCAGAAGATCAGCAAGATATGACGTATATGTTTAATAAACTGATAGAAGAGTTAAGTAAGTGGGGGTTGGAAGTGAACACAGAAAAGATGCAGTATATGTTCATAGGAGGAAGTGGACAGAACATTGAACTAGAAGGTGGAAGTATAAAAAATTTGAAATATTACGATTATCTAGGAGTTACAATTTCGGATGATGGAAAAGACAACAAAGAGATAATGAAAAAAATAAGCAGAGGCAAAACATTACATCCGATTCTGTGGAATAAAAATTTAACAAATTTTGTTTTGTAAAATTGACTTTTTATGTTCTTCATGACCAAGAATGACTTCAAGTTTCTTTTATTTATACAAATTATTTTAACGTTATTTTTCGATAGTCTGTTACAAATTTTGCTACTCAAATTAGGCACATAAAACAGATAGACAGTTAGATAATTTCCTTGAATATGTAAATACTTTCTACAACTCGATTCAATTTACAAAAGAAATAGAAAACGAAAACGGAACCTTGAATTTCTCAGACGTTCAGATTGCTAGGAATTTGAATTCTCTTACTTTCAACATTTATAGAAAACCAACCTTCACAGATACTTTAATTCACAGCGATAGTAACCAACACATTAAAATAAAACTCAGTGCTTTTCATTCGTTCATACATAGGTTGTTTACCATTCCATTATTGGAAACAAATTTTCAAACGGAAGTTAACACAATTGAATTATTAGCCACCACACACACCACGGGTGTGGAAAAAATATATATTTAAGGCTATAATTGAACCAGTTATGACATATGGGTCAGAGGTGTGGGTCATAGACAAAAATCTCAATCAAAAATTACTAGCAGCAGAAATGACAAATTGGAGAAGATGTTGAGGTTTAACGTTGCATGATCACGTGAGAAATGTAGAAGTTAGGAATAGAATGTCAGCTAGGAATACTATTGTGGATAACATATATGAAAAATAGTTAAAGTGGTATGGGCACTTGCGCAGAATGAATGATGAGAGAATACCGAAAAGAGTATGGAACTGGGCCTCAGCACAAAGGAATAAAAGAGGTACACAGGCGAAGGAAATGGATAAGCAGCATTACTAGGGAAATAGAAGAAAGAAGATTGAAGGAAGGAGATTGGAAAAACAGGGACAGATGGCGAGTGGAATGCGAGAAGCTGCAATAACGCAGCAAACACTCGATATTATATATATATATATATATATATATATATATATATATATATATTTATATAATTTATTTATATATATATATATATATATATATATATATATATATATATATATATATATATAATAAATATATATATATATATATATATTATATATATATATATATATATATATATATATATATATATATATATATATATATATATATATATATATATATATATATATATATATATATATACATACATAAACCAGATTATCCAAAGACTGTTTTTCTATCATAATTTATCAATAAATACAATAAAAGATCTATGAATGAGAGTAAAAGAAGTATGGGTACCTTGTTGTTCAATAATAAGGACAAGAAAAAATCTTTTAAAAATCTGGTATACCTGTATAAATAAATTGATTGTGATGTATTTTAAATAGGTCAGATTGTTAGAGCCATCGGTACTATACTGGATGAATATAAAAAAATCAAACAATTCAAAGAAGCAACGTCACTGGAATTTCAGAACACTGCATAAATAATAACCATTTTATATATTTAGATAATCCAGAAAGATAATGGACTTTTCAACAAACTTTAGAGATTACGTCGGCCAGCTACAGAAACTTACCCATTACTAATTACCAAATAGACCTTAGGATATACACTAATTAAAGCTGTACCTAATATGAATAGACATATTGTTGCATTTTCAAATCACTTAGACAACTCTTGATAATGGTTTAATCGTGCGAAATATGAATATATTTCGACTACATATCCCAAGTTTAGTGGAATTACTTGAAGTATTTTACTTGAATTGATTTCAAATTGTGAAGAATGTTCCGCGAAGTGTCAAGCTAGAAGTCAATTGACGTTATTTCCGTCTCTAGTCGAATAAATCTTAGATACCTACCTAATAATAAATTTCAGTTATTTATTCTGTCATTTTGATGTACTATTTTAAATCTTTGATTTTCCCTAGTAATATCCTAATTATTTAACATTGTCTTTCTTAGAAAAGCGGATATCTTAACTTCCGCTTCATCTGCCTGCAATAAAAATAACCCTTTTAGGCAGCATTGTTGTTTATCGGATTGTGCCGATTTATTTAATTTCCTCATAAATCTGGTGATGAGACGAAGGTTGGGGAGAGAAAATAATGAAAAGCCACGCTGAAAATTTCTCACCATCCATAAAGTGGGCTATCCTTTCTGTCTTCGCACAGCTGCTGACCAGTGGTGTAGCTATTTTGGACTGAATACGGATTCAGGCTTCAGCATAATGTATGAGTCTATATATTGACTATTGGTCATATTATCGATAAAATTTCGAATAATTTACAATCGAACCTTTCCTATATATAAACAACGGTTTTGTTTTTCACCAGTTTTTACGAGGTTGGGTTTGTGAAATTGAATATATTCAATTGTGAAGAGTTTTCATTTCGATTACTGATTTGCTAATATGAAAATTATACACAATTATACGGCGATTTTGCTTTCTATTGTTCCCTTATTACGTTATTCAATAACAAAAAAGTTTTCTCTGAACTATTTATTTGATTAGGTACTACCAAACGTCGAACAATGTTAAGTTACGAGCTCTAGAAAAATGATGATAACCTTCACAAAATAGATAGTCACTCCAATCTCTACTTGCGATTCTAAGAAATACAATAAACACCAATAGCTGACTACACAATATAATATATTTATTCTATAAGTAAAAAATATATAACAACCCTTTGATCGTAAATTCATAGTCGCCCTAAGCAGTATAACAACCTTTATTATTACAAAAACACATGTTTGATTTCAACGGTTATTATATTCGACTCTATGACGTGGTGTTTCAACAAACGGTGGCTTCTTCAGATAGAATGAAATACTGTAATATTGGTATCTTAGTTTTACATAAAAACATTTTTTGTACCTTGAAAAACGATTAAAACAAGAAATTAAATTAGGGTGGAGGGTAGGTAATCCTTCCAGAAAACCTGCCCAAATTGCATCAGCTGTTATGGTGTTAAACATATTTACGAGTAAAGAATGATTTAGGTTAATTTGTTCGTTCAGTAGCAGATCAGAATTCTTATATTCTAGGACTTCCCAATCGTTTAATTTCAATCTTCTATTATCTCTATGTAAAATATGGAAATCTTTTTCAAATGAATTCTGTGATTTTGAACAATGACTTGAAAAGTGTCGTTCAGTATCTCAAAATTATCAATATGTTAAATCAGATATAGTAATGATTGTAGTACCACCGCTAATGACCCAATGAGGTCGATGAGGGTTGAATTAAAAAAAAATGAATGACTCTAATCTAGCAAATGATTAGTATAATTAGAATCTCTCTCATTGTTTACGAAGCAGCGCTCATATTCTTCAATTCTTTTTCCGAAATTTCTATGTGTTCTAACAAATACTCAGAACCCATGGGCCAGTTCCCCAGTATTTTTCAAGCGGAAATTCACGCCATAGAAAGTTGCATTCGGTTCAAACTCGATAGGAAATACCGGAACAAGGAAATTGCGATCCTCTCCGATTGCCAAGCAGCCATCAAAGCGTTGAGCTCTTATAACATCAACTCAAAGTTGGTTTGTGAATGCCTAGACAAGCTAAACGATCTGGGCAGGAACAACAAAGTGATCCTCTTCTGGGTGCCGGGGCACGTCGGAGTGAAGGGTAATGAACAAGCAGACACCCGGCACGAAAGGGTGCGTCAACGCCACTAATCGGGCCAGAGCCTTTCTGTGGACTTGGAAAATCTTACTTCCAAGAAGAACTCACTAAAGCTGAAGAAGCAATGAGAGCAACATACTGGCAAAGACTTCCAGGACTGAGGCAGGCCAAAGATCTCCTCGGAAAGTTCAACCGAGCAAGATCGAAGACACTGATTAACCTCAGCAAAACTAGTCCAAAGACAATCACAGGATTTCTTACGGGGCATTGCAGACTCAAAGAACAGCTAAGGAAGCTAGGTTTAGAGGGGGACAGCACCTGCAGATTCTGCAAGGAACGTCCAGAAACATCCCACCATATACTGATGGAGTGCTATGCTGTGCACTATGAAAGACTAAACACACAGGGATCATACCAGCTGACTGTAGAAGAAATACCACGAAGAGACCCCCTTAAAATCCTCAAATTCCTGAAGGTATTGAGACTTGAGGGGCTGCTGTAAAACGAGAACACATCGAGAAGCAGAAGAAGATGGGGCATAATAGATCTAATAAGGTCGCAGCGCATCGGTCACCATCCACACCTACCAATACCAATACCAATATGTTCTACCTATGTATATACATTTTGTAACACAATCACCACATGATAATTTATAACCGATTGTGAGAGCTTATCCCTTTTTGATTTACTGTTTTTATAAACTGGCCTAAAGAATTGTTTGTACGATAAGCGATATTGATATTTTAATGTGAAAGAATTGATACTAGTTTTTCAGTAAGGATGCCTATATAAGTTGAAATACTTAATTTGTTTTCAACATAGTTGGATAGCGGAAAAATTTGTTTAAATTGAAATTCTTTTTATTTATATTGTCAATCAATTTTGGATTATATGCATTATTGGTAGCAATCTGTTTAATGATGTGCATTTCTTTATCGAAGTTTGCCTGTGACAGCGGAATGTTAAGAAGTCGGTGGACCATACTATACATATTATAAGCTACAATTTTATGTTGGAAAGGATGAACTGAAGTATTGTGTATTGTAGTATCTGTATGGGACGGTTTATGAAAAATTGAAAAGTCATTTTCATTTTTAGATTTAGTTAAAGTGAGATCTAGAAAATTATTCGAATTATTTTGTTTCATATCCGTTGTGAATATTGTGATATTTGGATGTATCTAGTTGATGAAATCGATGAAAATTATCAATTGTCTATCGGTTCCCGTAGAACAAACTAATATATTATTTACGAATCTAAACCAATAAATAAATGTGTTACCCAATTTAATTTCTTATTGTAATCGTTTTTCCCTAGATTTCAGTGTTTTATTCTATCCGAAGAAGCCACCGTGAGGTGAAAAGCCGCGTCATAGAGTCAAATATAATAACTGTTAATATCTAACATATGTTTTTCTAATACTATTGTTATGGGTTTCAACCAATTAACTGCCACATTAATTCACACATCAGTATTACAACCATTTCAAGAATCTCAAATGGCACAGGATTTCAAGTGGTACATCACATAAAAGGTATTGGTTCTGTATTTATGCTAATCCGTTATTGTCATTATACGGATAGAGTGTTTGTGAAAACTATAATCAATTTTTCATTTGAAAATCATACATAATTTCTAATAATACATTGATATTATACACTTTATATTCGTAAATAGTCGGGGCAAACTAACATAATTTTAATCAGAATACGGAAAAATAGAAACCAGAACTAGCCCAACGGGAATTGGTTGGGGGGGTTACTTACATGAAAAAAAAAATAATAAATGCAGTTACTGACCTTGGGGACTAACTTAAAGGGGGGGGGGTAAAGTGAAAAAATTTTTAAGTCAATAGTTTGGATGCGTATTACGCGAAAATTTGACGTCGGAGATAAAAATGTTCAACAGCAAAGTTGTAGGTAATAAAAAGATCTTTCATTTTTGTTGAGGGTACTTTTCATCATAACCTCAAAATTATCGAGAAATTTAAAAATTTTCCAAAAAATAATAAAATTTTCGTTTTTATATTATAACTTTTATAAAAGTTGATGAATTGTTATGAAACTTGGTGAAAAGATACCTTTATATATTATAAATAAACAAAAAAATTTTCAAAAGAAAATAATGGAAAATTTTTGATTTTGAATGAAAAAAAAGTCCTTTTTTCAGACGAAAATTGTATGGTGAAAAATCATCGTAAATAGATTTTTCTAAGCTCATTTTGTTTGTTTTTTCGTCTTCTTTTTGATAAATCAGAGACACAATATAGCTTCTATTCAAGAATATGCTAAAAAATGCAATTTTGAAAAAATAAATTTTCAGTAATTGTTCATAATTTTGTTTAAATTTCAAAAAAATGTTAAAATTAATTTCACCAATCGATTCTACGTGAAAAAATATTTAAGAAACTGTATTTTGTTGTTAAAAATTACTCCAATATTTAGGGGTGGTAAAGGGTTGCTTCTGGAGGGTGAATAAAGTAATGATCGTTCTCATGCAATTTTCGGCTAAAATTGACGTTAAACAAAAAATTAGTAATCAATAAAAGTTGTAGATTTTGAAAAATTCTTCAAGTTTTGTGGAGGTCATTTTTACCATAACCTCAAAATTAAAAAAAAAAATGCAAAAAATGTATTTTTTCACATGTTTTACTTTCTTATTATTTCTTTTCTTCTTATTTTTGTGTACTTAGTAGACAAAATATGTGGTTGAATAAAAGTATTATAGTAATGATATTAGAAAACTTTAAAAATAAATTCATATTTTCCTCATGAACTTCCTATGAGTTTCCTCAAAATCTTGAACATTTTTTTCCAAATTAAAGTTACAACTATGATACTTTTATTCAACCACACATTTTGTCTACTAAGTACACAAAAATAAGAAGAAAAGAAATAATAAGAAAGTTTAAAAATGTAAAAAATGTAAAAAAGTACAATTTTTGCATTTTTTTTTAAATTTTGAGGTTATGGTAAAAATGACCCCTATAAAACTTGAAGAATTTTTCAAAATCTACATTTTTTATTGATTACTAATTTTTTGTTTAACGTCAATTTTAGCCGAAAATTGCATGAGAACGATCATTACTTTATTCACCCTCCAGAAGCAACCCTTTACCATCCCTAAATATTGGAGTAATTTTTAACAACAAAATACAGTTTCTCAAATATTTTTTCACGTAGAATCGATTGGTGAAATTAATTTTAACATTTTTTTGAAATTCAAACAAAATTATCAACAACTACTGAAAATTTATTTTTTCAACATTGATTTTTTTCGTTTTTTGCATTTTTTAGCATATTCTTAAATAGAAGCTGTATTGTGTCTCTGATTTATCAAAAAGGAGACGAAAAAACAAACAAAATGAGCTCAGAAAAATCTATTTACGATGATTTTCCACCATACAATTTTCGTCCGAAAAAAGGACTTTTTTTTTTTTAAAAATTGAAAATCAAAAATTTTCCATTATTTTCTTTTGAAAATTTTTTTGGATATTTATTATATATAAAGGTATCTTTTCACCTAGTTTCATAACAATTCATCAATTTTTATGAAAGTTATAATATAAAAACGAAAATTTTATTATTTCTCGATAATTTTGAAGTTATGATGAAAAGTACCCTCAACAAAAATGAAATATCTTTTTATTTTTCATCTCCGACGTCAAATTTTCTCGTAATACGCATCCAAACTATTGACTTTGAATTTTTTTCACTTTACTGTGTTGTCCACCTCAAGTTAGCATATATGAAAGTAATTTGAATATTTTCGTATTTCCCAAGCGGAATATTCTAAGTTTTTTTTTGAAAATCTTTCATGGATAGTATTCTATCTACGCCTCTGACACCCTCGGACTTGTAGGTGGTGAGGCACGACCACATGCATTCGAAAACATCGACGCAATATATTATATACAAAAGTTCCTGGTAATCTCACCTCTGGAGATTTATCCGCATTCGTTTTGTCCCTCTGGGGACATCGTCAGTTATTATTGCTTTATTATACGATGCATAATCTGTATTGTTCTCTGTAGATGTACTCTAGCAGCATGAATAGTGTTGTAAACTCAGGAAATAACGAACAGTTGCTTGATTTATGGGTGCCAGAGTTCTTAATCCTATTTGTTCAAATAGCGCTATATATTGGAGATCGTTAATGTTTTCATAGAGATGCTCTTCGAAATCTCGACTTTATTACAGGCAGCTACTGTTGATAGTATTGACCAATAAATAGTTTCAATTACTTATTATATATATATATATATATATATATATATATATATATATATATATATATATATATATATATATATATATATATGTTAGGTATCCAAAAAAATCTTTCTTTTGATTTTTGATGAGAAACAAAATATGGATAACTGCCAGTCAAAATTTCAGCATATTCACTCTTTGGATATGTGAGTGACAGGGAGGTGAATGAGAAGAATATTTAATGAAACATAGTTGCCTTTATTTTGACTGTTTATTTTTTAAATTTCATAAACGCCAAACTAATTTCAATCCTGATATCCAAAAATATTCAAAAAGACCGAAATTTATTGACGAAATATTAATTAGTCGGTTTTCTGATTCAAATAGCATTGCAAAGACAAGAAAATAACATACATATATAGAGTGTTTTTAAATGAATGTAAATAATTTAGGGGGTGAATTTTGGGCCCATTTTAAGACGTAAACTTTAAATTAACGTATGTCCTTAACATGCTAGTTTTTGAGATACAGGGTGGTAAAGTTTCAGAAAATAAATCATTTTTTATTTATAACTTTGAAACCACACAAAATATTTTAATCAAATTTTTGGTATACAAGTACTACTCATCAATGTGCATTCTTTGATGCATTACAGGTTTTAAATTTTCTACCAGTGGCGTTCATGCAGAATTTGCCTTGCATACTTCAGCAAACATTTATGGTATGCCACTGATTTTTCTTAAAACTGAAATTATTTTTGAAATGTATATTGTGTTTCCTTCGAGCGACGCATGCTTTTCGCTTAAAAAAATTCGAAATGATTCTCAGCATAATCATAACATTATCACATTGCAGGAAATAGATTTCTGTTAAAGAAAAATTGGTGCATCGAAATAAATAAAAAAATTATTATTTACTGAAACTTGACAGGATGTCCCGTAAATAACACGCCAGAGTGACACCATAGGTACATTGGCTTCAGGTCAATCAGATAACATCAATATGACCTTGTTAAAAGTTTTCTGGTTTTCGAGATATTGCCACTCTTATGTTCTTTTCAAAAATCTATACTTTTTGGTAATTTTCTCGCCTGTTTTGAATATAAATAAGTTCTAACTCATGTTTTGTTTTTCTTCTGGTATCATCAATATATGGTTGAGACAATCGACCTTTCATTTTATTAAAAACTAGCTCGCTAACCTCAAAAAAAAATCAAGTTGTTTCAATTAAATTTAAATCCAAAAACCTTAGGTCAAGTTTGACTATTTACTGTGAAAAAATATTGTACCAGACAGAATCAGCAAATGATCTTAAAAACTAGCCTATTTAATGCTCTTTCGAAAACGGTATAAAATTTGTGGTTTGTTTCTTTCAAAAGTCTAAAAATTCCAATTTTTGTCATTGAAGTCGTGCCACTTGCGAAATGCACTGCGCCGCAAATTTAACGCATACATTAAATATTTCCTAAGTTTTGACTGAATATTTTGTCAGGAGGTGATCCGATTTGAACAAATTTTTCACCAAATTGTAGCTCCGTTCTTTGAGAAAATGCAATAGTCATAAGATGATCAAAAAAAATGAATAAACTTCTTGTACAGGGTGTTTGAATAGCGACATGTTTTCTTCGTCCAAGTTTGCATTCTTCTGCGGACAATATCGGGTATCTCAGGCAGAAAAAATGTAGACGGTGTTGTGATCGCATGTCTTCTGAGTAATTTGTTTTTCTAATCGTCTGTTTATCTTGAGCCACTCGAAAGATATTCATGTTTTTATAACCGCTCACACTTTTCAAACGAAATTTTTTAAACTTTTTTGTTAACTTGTGAAGGAGACTGTGCAATTAAAAGTTGACAACTTTATTTATTTATTTATTTTGAATTGATTGGGCCGATACATGATGTTAATTTATAAAGATATCGAAACAATGGTTTATAAAAACAATAAACATATTTATTTATATACACAAAGTAAAATAACGCATGACCCCCATTTCCGTGAAACTTCATCTTCTTCAGATGCTTGATGCTATCTAATAAATAGGTTTCTCCGTTATATCGAATACAAGAAATAAATAAATGACGAAATGTGTATAAAGGGTGAAAAGAAGGATGATTACAAATTAGTAAAGTAGGAAAACCCCATTCTAAACTGGTAGTCAGGTTGTTCGGTGATTTTGAAAAGATTCGGAAGAGGCTTGTAGTATGGAGAGACATAGAAAACCAAATAAACACAGTTTCTACTTGTAAAGAAATTCTGTATACACAGGCTTCTTCGCAAATTAACAAAAAAGTTTTAAAAAATTTCGTTCGAAAAGTGTGAGCGGTTATAAAAACATGAATATCTTTCGAGTAGCTCGAGATAAACAGACGATTGCAAAAATAAATTACTCAGAAGACATGCGATTATAACACCGTCTATTTTCTTTCTGCCTGAGCTACCCGATATTGCCCGCAGAAGGAAGTAAACTTGGACGAAGAAAAAATGTCACTATTCAAACACCCTGTACAAGAAGTTTATTCATTTTTTTTGATCATTTATAACTATTGCATTTTCTCAAAGAACGGAGCTACAATTTGGTGAAAGATTTATTCAAATCGGATTACCTCCTGAGAAAATATTCAGTCAAAACTTAGGAAATATTTAATGTATGCGTTAAATTTGCGGCGCAGTGCATTTCGCAAGTAGCACCACTTCAATGACAAAAACTGGAATTTTTAGACTTTTGGAAGAAGAAAACCACAAATGTTATACCGTTTTCGAAAGAGCATTATATAGGCTAGTTTTTAAGATCATTTGCTGATTCTGTCTGGTACAATATTTTCTCACAATAAATAGTCAAACTTGACATAAGGTTTTTAGATTTAAATTTAATTGAAACAAATTGATTTTTTTTTGAAGTTAGCGAGCTAGTTTTCAATAAAATGAAAGGTCGATTGTCTCAACCATATATTGATGAAAGCACAAGAAAAAAAAACATGAGTGAGAACTTATTTATATTCAAAACAGGCGAGAAAATTACCAAAAAGTATAGATTTTTGAAAAAAAACATAAGAGTGGCAATATCTCGAAAACCGGAAAACTTTTACTGAGGTCATGTTGATGTAATCTAATTGACCTGAAGAAAATCTACCTCCGGTGTCACTCTGGCGTGTTATTTACGGGACACCCATATATATATATATATATATATATATATATATATATATATATATATATATATATATATATATATATATATATATATATATATATATATATATTATATATATATATATATATATATATATATATATATATATATATATATATATATATATAAAAAATATATATTTTATATATATATATATATATATATATATATATATATATATATATATAATATATATATATATAAATATATATATATATATATATATATATATATATATATATATATATGAAGAAATAAGTCTGGCTTGGAGGAATATCAAATAAAAAGAGCAAAATAATCGAACGCAGCCGTCTTCCGGACTCATTGGTCTTCATCAAAACGGCGTAGACTCACGTATGTGATGGAAACGACATCTCTTGCTTCAGAAGAAAATCACATGTTTGTGACTTATTGTTGAAAAATCAGTTTCAGAGATTTGGTCAAAGTGAATAATATAAAAAGAAGTAAATCTGAGGCGGGCAAAGAATAAAAATTATCAGTTTAAGCCGCATATATGGAAGTAGTCGTGAACACGTATAACACACATATAATATATATATATATATATATATATATATATATATATATATATATATATATATATATATATATATATATATATATATATATATATATATATATATATATATATATATATATATATATATATATATATATATATATATATATATATATATATATATATATATATTTATATATTTACCTCAAAAATCGAGGTCCAGGAGGTATTGAACGGATTTGAAAATTACTCGCACATCTGAATCTTAACTTTCGATTTGTAGCAAAAGTTTATTATGTTCAGGAAATAAACCACTGGAAAACAATTATAGGGTATGCTATATGACAAGAATACAAAATCTACTCGCCATGTAGCATTTAATTATTTTTCCCGGAATAGAAATATTTCTCAGAGGTATGAAAATAGTGTTTATACTCAGAATAAATTTATTTCAGGGCTAAATTAGAACAACCATAGTACCTTAAATTAAAATAATAATAACAATATCTTTTCTGATTTCGAGGGTCGTGGCACTTGCTAGCAAAAGTAATTTTCTCTTTTAGGCACAATACTCTACTAAGAAACATATTAAAATGTATCTCATCTTGTTTCTGTACCAACAAAAGCTCCACGAAGCGTAATATTAAAGTTCGCGTTGTCGGTCGAGGAAGGCTGTTCTCAGAGTGCATCAAGAGGCACTCAAGATCTTCTGCACGAAAGCAGCGACATAATTATGTTTGCTTCTTCTCTATTCTCATTTTCTATGTAGGTTGATGCGAAACTTGAAATAATAACGTGTTTAAATTTTTATCGCGCCGCAGAACACCTATTTTATCACAATAACTAGTACGTCAATATTTGCGTTTTCAAGATATGATCGCGAGATAGTTTTCTAGCTCCACGTTGATAGAATGAGAGTGAATAGATAACAGATGACCCTTTCACGGTGCGAACGAAGATTTCTGGAGAAAAAATGATAACGTTAGCAATGAATGATGATTAAAGGGTGAAGGGTCAACTCCTAAACTACCTGTGATTATTTGATGGTTCTGTTATTATATCGATTCATATTTTATTTTATTTTTTGATATTAAAGTAAAAGTTTTTGAAACTGACGGTTTGCAAAAATAAAATATATATATTGTCAAATATATATCTAATAAGACAACAAATTATTTTAATTTAAATTATTCTATTAAATCGAATGGAATAATTCGCGAAGTAAATTCAACATTTGCGGAAAACTCGTCTGCTTCACATCCGGTTTAGAAGCAAGTCATCATTTTCTTTAGATCAATAGTCACGTACGCCAAAAGTATAAATATCGATACAAATTCAAAATCGATTCATTCTAATTCTGATCCTGATTCCATTTACAGCTATAGACTTCGAAGATTTGCTCCCGTGGAAAATGACTAGGTAAGATACATTAATCGCAATATTATTATTATTAAATTATTAATTTATTTTCTCTTGATAAACCTGATGATCCAGCTAATTAAATATGGTATTAACAGTTGATTTTATTTTATTTACCCCCAATTGGCTTTAGGAACCCCCAATATAGGGCAAGGTCACGATACTAAACGTGACAAGATGGTGGAGGCGCCTAAGCTGTGATTCTGGGAGATTAATTCTTCATAATTAATCTTAACCTACATAATGTAAAATTTTTTTTCCCTTTTTCAGATTATTTTTTACAGATGGTTTTTATATGGTCATATTAAATTGAATTGAATATTTTTTAATTTTTTCAGAACAAATCACCTTCAGTAGTATTTTAATAATAACATTTCATAATTTCAATTTTTTTTTGTTAAACTGCAAAACATAAACCTATGGAGATTTCATTTTTTCTAAGCTCTATGTTCGACGATAAACTTTATCTGAGATTGTTTTCTGGGCAGTCGTGTGTTTTGCCATTAATTTAGAAGTGGTCACATAAGATAAAGTCAGGTTTTCGAAATATTGCATGGACAAAAATGACAATTTCCATAACGGTTTCACTACCATTTTTTCTGTGCTGTGTGTTCGATTCTTCGATTTTTATCATAGAATTTTATTATGTTGAAATTGCCCATAAAAGGGGAAGCCAACATAAACTTTTTATTCATAAATAGTAGGTTCTATTTTTTTGTCAGTTATTATAGCGTGTAATCCAATTTGCCTAAAATCATATTGCTACATACCTCATACTTTAAGTAAAATAATACCTTACAACGAACCGTGGAGCCACCCCTTATAAAATCACACACTAGTATTAATATATGTTTATGTATATTTGAATTTCTTTCTTCTTCTTTGCATATTTTTTCTTCAAATTTTTTTTTTCAGGATAAATTTTATTTTATTTTCAGTTTCGAATATCTACAAGATATTACTATGTGTCTCATTCTACTTTTCCGTAAAATTTGTTTATGTTTTAATTGACTACATTCATTAATTTATAACCAATATTTCCTTTTATATTATATCAAGATAGAATATTTGCCTATCAATTCATTAACAAAATTCAGCCGAATATAATTCGAGCTAACAAGCGTATTTTCCCGAAATTTACGCAACTTCTTTTTTCATTATTTTCGAACTCATTACGTTTCTACATATAGACCTAGCCAACCTATATGAAATAATAAAGAAATGTAAGGGAAGACTGCATGCTGTTTTGGTCCTGAAGGAAATGAAACGGAACTAGCCAGCTGTTTTTGACTGACGGAATTTAACCCAAACACTGACAGTAACCAGGGTTGATGACCGGGGATAGGACTAGCAAACCTACCTATTCTCTCGTACTTGGTATTCAAAATTATATTGAAATTCAAAAGGTAATATTTTAATGTTGTTTTTCAATAAATGGGTTTATTGGTCCAAAATTAATAGTTTTATATTTTGTGAAATTAATATGATTTAATTAAATTTAGTAGGACTTCTGGAAGAAATTATGAATCCACAAGTAAATGTCAATTCCTTTTTTTTTGTTATGTCTAGGTATCTAATGATGTTCCTACTTTTACAATACACTACAGCAATCTTTGAAGTTAACGCTGAAGCTTCTGGCGTCCATAGCCATGCGTCGAATGGATATCAACGCCAATATGAAGAATAAACAAAAAATTCTTCATTCTTTGCTAGCAATTTAAAATAAATTCTTCAATTAATTTAACCCCTAATTTTCTATACTAACTTTGTTTCGGTACTAATATATATTGTTGGTGTAAATCATATAAACTTAAATGAAACTGGTTCTGCGTCATAGTGAGTATATTAAATCGCGATAGTTATTTGAATTATTTATAAAATATGTTTATAAATACGAAGGAAGAACTGCTTCTAATGTGAATGATGATCACAATAAGAATTGTAGGGGCATTTCCTCCTAGTTTAACCCCAGGAGAATTATGTGAAATGAAGTAAGATGGAATAATATGAAGTGAATTATGATGAAATAATATGAGGTGAATTGTATTAAGGTATATTGAAGTATGGTATGCTGAAGTTATATGAAATAGTATGAAGTGAAGTGAAATGAAGTATGATGAAGTTATATGAAATGATATGAAGTAATGAGAATGTATGAGCGAACCGAGAATATTTCAGTTTTTATTGATAAATTTAATTGAGTGAATGTTGCCGAAACAAGGTTGAGCGTATCAACACATAATGATATTAATTATAATAAATAGATACTAAGTAATAGTTTATTATAATTATAAATAAAATAAAAAATATAAAAATAAAAAATAAATAAATAAAAACAATTAATACCTATTTAAAGTTAATTATTCTGGGACTGACTAGAAAACACTAATTTTTATTCATTTGCATGTAACTAATGGAACGTAAAAAACATGAGAGATACCGAGAGTCACAACCAAGGCACTTGTATATCACTAAGCACATCGAAGTCACCTGGTCCCTAAGTCAATGGTCAATGAACTGGTCGACCTACCCCAACATGAGAAAAAATGGATCATGTAGGCACTAAGTGGAGACATCCAACCAACACCCCCAACACAATCAATTGAAGGAAGAAAAGCATCTTAAACCATCCGAAGAAAATATTTAAAATCAATACTTAAATTATATGTGATGGACTACCGAAATACTAGAGGATAAAAAATCCCATTGCATTTATGCTTTATCTACATTCCTTATTCACGGAAGGGTCAAGAATTTACGTTGAGGGGAACCTGAGATGTCTCACCAAACAAGATGTATTTCAACAACAATCAGAGTTGCCAGTATCGTCAAGCAGACCGATAAACACATTCCAGTATCAGGTGACGAATAGCGAAAAACTTTAGGCGATAGTACTTTACCAATACATAAGTTTTTAGTGAAAACTTTGCGTGACCAGTGCCGTACTGTTACCAGGGTCAGTTGTGCCGACTTGTATTTGTATCTCATTGTTTCCTTTTTTTTGAAATTATTTTTTTTTCACTTATATTGTTTCACAATACATTTTTTTTGTATTTTATTTTGTATTCTAGTCTCAGGTCAATATTTTTATATTCTTTCTTGGATCAATGTTTTATTTGTGGTTATTTTGTATTCCAGTCTCAGATCGATGTTTTACATGTAATTTTGTTGGATTTCAGTCTTGATGTTTTGATTGTATTTTTTTGTCTCAATTTCAGATTTTGTTTTATGTTCACTTTGGAGGCCAAAGTTGTCGAAGCGGGGGCAAATGTCAAATATATATCTAATAAGACAACAAATTATTTTAATTTAAATTATTCTATTAAATCGAATGGAATAATTCGCGAAGTAAATTCAACATTTGCGGAAAACTCGTCTGCTTCACATCCGGTTTAGAAGCAAGTCATCATTTTCTTTAGATCAATAGTCACGTACGCCAAAAGTATAAATATCGATACAAATTCAAAATCGATTCATTCTAATTCTGATCCTGATTATAAAGTCCATTGCCAGCTATAGACTTCGAAGATTTGCTCCCGTGGAAAATGACTAGGTAAGATACATTAATCGCAATATTATTATTATTAAATTGTTAATTTGTTTTCTCTTTATAAACCTGATGGTCCAGCTAATTAAAATATGGTATTAACGAACCTATATATTTTATTGAACCCCCTATATATATATTATTTACCCCCATTTAGATTTAGGCAACACTACATATAGCACAGAAGCACGTAGAAAACGTGACAAGATGGTAAAGGCAGTTGATCCTTATATTATTTACCCCCATTTAGATTGAGGAACCCCAAATTAGGGCAAGGCAACGCTCTCAACGTGACACAATATTGAATCTATATTATATTGATATATATTATTTACGTTCTCAACGTGACAATTATATATGATATAATATATATATATAATATATATATATAAATATATATATATATAAATATATATATATATATATATATATATATATATATATATATATAAAAATATATATATATATATATATATATATATATATATATATATATATATATATATATATACACTCACCGACTTAAAATTCGGGACAGCCAAAATTTTGATGATGATAACTTTTTTCTCCATAGTCCGATTCCAATGTTTCTTTTTCCAAAATGTAGATAGATGTTTCGTATTTAAGTAATGTTATTCAATTTTGAAAAAAAAAACTGTACATGTAGAAACATAAAGGAAAATAGCTAAACAATATTTTACCCAGAAGTTTGTAACACCCTGCATAGCAATTCTGCAATCCAAACTCCAGTGTATATGTTCTTCTGCATATTCTGATTTATTCGCTCCATTTTGCTCTTTAATTCGCATCGATATCGTTCTCAGTTGAAGAGATATTATTTTTTTTTGAAAACATTACACATTTTGCAACACTGATGGTTTGATTTGGATTCTTCTGGTTTCCGTAGAAAATAACTCCGCATTCGTAAACTAGTTTTATCTAACATTTCGAAAATTTGAAATATTTGGCCTTTCCTAACATTTTGTTTGTTTATTCTTATAGATATTTTTATCGGTGGAAGAGATATGATTTTTTTAAGAAAACATAACACATCTTAATCAAAAATCATTAGTTTGAATTGAAACATGAAAGAAGATGTGTTAAAAATTAGTAGCTTGTGTTACCTCCTCTTATAACAGCTACTAAACGTCGATTAATTCCTATAATTAGACTTTGGATATCATCTGGTGGAATATTATTCCATTCTTCTTCCAGAGCGACTCCGAGCTGTTGGAGAGTGAGTAATTGTCCTCGATGCTTCTTGATTCGTCTACCTAACATGCCCCATACCATACGTTCTATTGGATTCATTTCGGGACTACGAGCGGGCCCAGTCCATAATAATTATTGCAACGTCTTCTAAATATTGGGCCGTTATTCTCGCAGTATGTGGACGGGCATTTTCATGCACGAAAACAAATTATTGGATACCAATCAATTGTGAAAAAACAGCAACATGATCTTCCAGAATTTCGTCGATATACTTCCGAGCTGTGACATTAACTTGACTGACTCTTTCAAGTTCATTCCTTATCTCTACCGCACTGGTATGTCGATTTCTTAAAACTGAAACCCTAATGAAGCGATCATCAACGACAAAAGTAGCACGATTTCTTACAGATCCATGTTTTCTATCAGACTTCCGGTCTGTTGAAACCTTGCTATGACTCTTTCCACGCTAGATTTTGTTAAACCTATTATATTCGCCACTTCTCTGTAGAACCAACATCATGAAGAGCAACAGCTCTAGGTGAATATTCGGATGACAAAGGCATCGCGAATTAAAAAGTAGATACGGAATTCACAAGCGAAATGTTTCAAATGTTCGAGATGACTTCTTCAATTATTCATATCTCTTCAATCGAGAACGATATCGAGACGAACCAAAAAGCGAAATGTTCAAAATGAATCAGAATCTGGAAAAAAACATAAACACTGGAGTTGAAATTGCAGAATTACTCTACAGGGTGTTACAAACTTCAGGGAAAAATATTGTTTAGCTATTTTCCTTCATTTTCTACATTTACACTTTTTTTCAAAATTGAATAACATTCCTCAAACTCGAAACATATATCTACTTTTTGAGAAAAAAACATTTTAATCGGACCATGGAGAAAAAAGTTATCGTACATTAAATCAAAATTTTGGCTGTCCCGAATTTTAAGTCGTTGAGTGTATATATATATATATATATATATATATATATATATATATATAAATATATATATATATATATATATATATATATATATATATATATGAATATATATATATATATATATATATATATATATATATATATATATATATATATATATATATATATATATATATATAGCTAGGGCTTTTGACAACACAATGCATGTGTCTGTCAGATGCACTTAATAAAATTGTGCGATGGACGTATGAAGTGTTGACGACGAGGACAGCTGAGACACCGGTGTGTAATCAATCCATTTCTGTCAAAGCCGCCCGAGGAACACCTAAAGTTGCAGTAATATCTCCCCTTCTATGGGAAGTCTGAAATTGAAGATCTGGAAATGATCCTGTACAGCAAGCCTCTGTGGAATAAACATGTTGATATCGCTGCTAGTAAAGCAATGAGGGCTCTGGTGGCGTGTAGAAGACTATATGATAAGAATTTGGGCAGTAACCCTAAAATACTGAAATCCTGTTCGAGCGTCTTTCAGGCAGAAATACTGGCAATCGTAAGATGTTTAGATATGAACCTAGAAATAAACTATCAGAAATGCAACATAGCGATCCATTCTGATAGTCAAACGGCTTCAAACCACTGAGCTTTCATGCCATCGATTTGAAGTCGATATTTGATTGCCAAAACGAACTTAATGGAATAGGCAATAATGAAAACCTCTCTTTAGTCTGTGTTCCTGGTTACTTGGGAATCAAAGGAAAGAAAGAGGCAGATTTACTTGCCAGAAAGGGAGCACGAATTCCATTTACTGGCCCAGGTCCTTTCTGTGGTCTAGGAAAATGCACCTATAAAAAAGAGTTAAGGGAGAAGAAGGAACGCGAAAGAATAAGACTATGGCGGAATCATCCAGGGATCGATCACTCGAAAAAGTTCCTTCGAAACTTCAAAACTGCAAGATTCAAAGGATATCTGCATCTCAGTAGGAATAAATCACACCTCCTCACTGATTTCCTTACATGACACTGTCTCCTGAGGAAGCATCTAGGGCAGTGGTGGGGAAACATTTTTTAAGACGGGCCATTTGTAATAACTAGACAATCGTAGCGGGCCAAAGAATAGGGCTTAATCGTTAAAAAATTGTTGTTCTATAAACATATAAATATATTATTACATACACTTATTATTTTAATAGTAAAAAAGCAAAAGGTAAGAAAATTATAAGCACAAAATATAAAATGAATTTAGTGTAGTTCTTGATTTGAAGTATTATCACTTTATTTTCTGGCGTCGTTACTGGTTGATGGTGCATGAAAAAAATGAAATTGAGAATGTTTCATCAAAATTTCATCATAGTCCGATTCCATTTGCGAAGCTTAAACTGATGAAAGGTGCTCATCTGTAATTCTGTTTCTTAAAGAAGTTTTCCTAAGCTTCATTGTTGAAAAGATTTGTTCGCATATACAAGATGAGCCAAACATTGTCATTATCTTCATTGCATGAGTAATTAGATTTGGGAATTTATCTGGACTTAAATTACGCAAAATAGCGGCCGTTTTTTTTTTACCAAATTTTAAAAGTTTAGTTCTCCTCCGGAAACCATTTCAAATACAAAATTCCGGCTAATTAGTGGTGTTACGATCCGCTGGAGATCCCATAATCCGGTTGCGGGAATTTACCTAAAGTTTGATACTTTTGTCCTTCAACGAAAAAAAAATTTAGAAAACGAAAAAAATTGTTGGCTCACTTCAGGCCTCATTTTCAGCTCATTCTGAGTCGATGTGAGCCGCTAAAGATGCCAACATATATGTAAGACATGAAAAAACTTTTGGAAGATTTCTGGCCTAGGAGATCTAAAACGGATAAAAAAAAAAACCTCTCCCGCACCTGGACTGCTTTTCCTTCGATACACTGCTATAGTATGTATTTTATTGGATAAAATAATACTAAAAAAAAACCACAAAAATTATCACAAAAAGTAGTAGGGTTTCTCTATTATAATAGCAAAAATATGCTCAGAACCACACTCGCCACAAATAGCGAGCAATTAAATAATGATATCCTTGCTGTTAATTATCTACTAAGATTTTTAGAAAATACATGAAAAAACTATCAACAATCGGCTATCTTATCACGAAAAATATAAAAGTTGACCATGGCCAATTCAATATATTACATAAGGTAAACAAGGAAATTTCCTCTATAATTTAAAAAAATATCAAATAACTTCCCAAGGGATCCGGTTATATGTATTCCGAGCTGCGATTTCTACATTCACAATCCAACGGGAATTATGATGTTTTCTATAATGCACTGTTGGATTGTGGTAGAATTCGCAGCTCGGAATACATATAACCAGCTCCCTTGGGAAGTTGTTTGATATTTTTTTAAATTATTGAGGAAATTTCCTTGTTTACCTTATGTAATATATTACATTGACCATGGTCAACTTTTATATTTTTCGGGATAAAATCGCCGCATGTAATTTTTATGCGGGTCGTCACATTACGAAGTAAAAACGCGTTCAAACATTCTCACGACGGCACTCTTAAACGGGCCGGATTAAACCTTTCCGCGGGCCGGACTTGGCCCGCGGGCCGTAGTTTCCCCATCACTGATCTAGGGAGAAAAGGTTATCAGAAACTGAGAAGTGTAGATTTAGTGGGGGAGGAGAAGGAAACTCCTGTTCCCCTGATTACAGAATGCCTCACCATTGCAGGCCAACGATAGGAATGCTTTGGTCAAGAAACTTGTAAGAGTGAGGAAATAACCTCCCTGAGGCCTTCCCAGATATTGGAGTTTATTAATAAATTGGAACTAGAAGGCAATCAGTAGGTATATTTTGTAGTACAGAAAACAGCTCTGATGGGGGATATAATAGACCCTAAGGTCGCATTGCAGCATAACCCCATATTGAATAAATTAATTAAATAATTTATTTTTATTTATTTTATATATTAGACGTACGCAAGAAAAAATTATTGCAAAATGTATAGTACAGTATTCTCTGTATTGGATCATTCAGGCATACCAACTTTTATTGCATTCGCTTGAACGGAATGAAAATTGATGTAAGGCAAATACCTATACAAACACTTTTTTCATGAAATGTGGTGATCGGATGAACGGTATTGAAATTGATGCACAATAGCGCCATCTGGAGGTGAGTTTAAATAAAAATAACAACACAAAAACCTTCTCCATAAAATATACATCAGTTGTGCCAAACTTTGGCGATGATCGGTTGAACGGTATGGAAGTTGATGCATTGCAGCACTATTTGGAGGTGAATTGAAATACAAAAAAAAACATAAATCCTTTCCTATGAAATCACAATTAGATGCGCAAAGTTCAAAGATGATTGGTAAAACGGTGTTGAAGTTTAGCGTCTTCTGATATATATATATATATATATATATATATATATATATATATATATATATATATATATATATATATATATATATATATATATATATATATATATATGGTTGTCTGGTTTCCCGGGTTTGTATCCGCGTATTGGCTTCGTCTTCGTTGAAGTCTGCTCGACGTTTCGGCAAAATCACATTTGCCATCTTCAGGTAGCTCTTCTTGGTCGGAATGAATACACTGAACTGAGTGGAAGTAAAAGGAAAGGAAACACACGTGTTTCATTCCTCCCTGAAGTATGTGTCAGGGAGGCGGGCAGCTTGAGTTTGGGATTAACTCCTTCAGCCAGATCAGAGGATACACTTGTATGTACAAGTGCATTAAGGATAGGTGAGACGGGATATTTATGGAACATAGGAAGTGTGGGTAGGGTTCAGAGGATTAATACTGGCCCAGCATTCGCCTTATAAGTTTGCAAGCAGTGACTTACATTACCATGAGGAAACCTCTGAGAAAAACTCATGGCAGACCAGTCGGCCCCGGGGTTTGAACCCGAGACCTCCCAAATACTAGCCAGCGTACCTAACATACTCGACTAACTAGCTTGGTGAGTGGAAGTGTTATTTGCGTCCTTATATATCCCTCTCCTTCGTTGCGCTTCGTTGTGATTGGTTGTTCTCGGCGGCTGCGGCTTCGCGTGATTGGTCCTGCTGGTTCTGACTGCTGCTCCTCCTCGTGATTGGCTGCTTGATTGGAACGTGTACGATGTGTTGCATGAGTTCTTAATGCTGGTTTCCAAATAGCCGAGATTCGCTGCGCGTCATTTCGGTGGTGAAACCAGCATTAAGAACTCATGCAACACATCGTACACGTTCCAATCAAGCAGCCAATCACGAGGAGGAGCAGCAGTCAGAACCAGCAGGACCAATCACGCGAAGCCGCAGCCGCCGAGAACAACCAATCACAACGAAGCGCAAGGAAGGAGAGGGATATATAAGGACGCAAAATAACACTTCCACTCAGTTCAGTGTATTCATTCCGACCAAGAAGAGCTACCTGAAGATGGCAAATGTGATTCTGCCGAAACGTCGAGCAGACTTCAACGAAGACGAGACCCATACGCGGATACAAACCCGGGAAACCAGATTATCTCCGCGAGAACCTGAAAATCAACATATATATATATATATATATATATATATATATATATATATATATATATATATATATATATATATATATATATATATATATATATATATATATATATATATATATATATATATATATACAAACAACCGTTCTCATATAAAATATAAGATATATTATCTTGAATATCCTGAAGTGGCTTCCAAAGTCAGTATTCACATGAAAGCAATTAGTAGAAGAGAATATGCTTTACCTTATAAGCCAAGAGCCAATGAGACCTTTCGTGGAAAGTTGTTTTCAAAAAATTCGAATATGTGACTAATAAATAAAAAGTCAGATTGGATCGAAGCTCATTATGTCGATCTCCAATTAAACAAGATTAGCTTTGAGGAAATTGGACAGAATTAATTTGAGGAAAGTTGAAAAAAGTTTTCGGGAAAAATATCTAATCAGCGATCTGTACTTTTTCTCGAAAATTGAACTTTGATAAAATACCTCGTCACATTATATAAACGTCAAAGCGTGAAAGTAATTTTGTTGGAGAAAACTTGGACCATGAAAAATTGAGCATTTTCAGTGTAGAAAATATCGATTGGTCTCACGGATATAAAATAGAACACAATGTTAAATTGTGAAATTAATGTACGTTTGAAGATATGTTACGTAGTGGAAAATCAATATGTAAAATTATTGAATTTTCAGCATCAAATTCGATCCTTATTGTTTGTTTTGGATTTTAATATAAGCTGATGATTATTTTGCATGGAACTAATTAATTAACTTCTTTCTGTAATATTTTATATACGTTGAAACTGGATACTTATTGACATGTCGATTCAACTAAAATTATTTCAAAAAACAAGCCAAAGATATTCCAAATATTTTCTCAAATTAATTTGAATAGTTCGGTAATATAATATATGAGTGTGTGCCAGTATGAATTATACACGTTATCTAAAGGCGATAATGTTTCCTATCTTGAAATGTGGAGAAACATTATCAATTGAAAACCATTAAATAACCATTCAAGCGTTTTAATATCAATAACTTTTCATTTATACACTAGTCTAGTCAACAAGTGCTTTTTTGTTAAACTTTTTCC
Source organism: Cynegetis impunctata (assembly GCA_030704885.1). Lineage (NCBI taxonomy): Eukaryota > Metazoa > Arthropoda > Insecta > Coleoptera > Coccinellidae > Cynegetis > Cynegetis impunctata. The sequence goes on along the minus strand of JARQZK010000216.1, from coordinate 12,358 downwards.
AACAGCATCGAACAAATATTAGCAAGGTGTTATTCGATTCGGAATAAAATGTAGATATTTTTTGAAAAAACTACAATTCCGCTCGCGAAAGTTGTAAAAGTTATAAACAATTTACTGAAACATAAAAAGAGGGGTTTGGTTTTCTGCGAAATACTCAAAAACTAATTGAGATTTTTGACATCAAAAAAAATATCCGAAAAAATGAGGAAATTTCCTATGACAAAGTGTTGACTCTCGAATTTCAGGATCAATATTCACAATTTTCTCAGAGGAGTAAAAATACGTCCGAAAACGGGTAATCTGACTTGCGCAAGTCAAGCACATTTTGGACACCTTAACAATAAACGTTATTTAACAGGCAAATCAAACTTGCTCCTAGGAAATTTCCTCCTCTTTTTGAAAATTTTTTCAGATTTCAAAAATCTCAATTGGTTTCTGAGATATTTGCAGTACACCAAAGCCCTCTTTCTTCTTTCAGTAAATTTTTCACAAATTTCGCAAGCGGAACTTTATTTTTTTCAAAAAATATCTGCATTCTATTTCGAATCGAATGACACCTTGTTCATATTTTTCTGAAACTGCTGGAAAAAGTTGTACAAAAAAGCACTTGTTGACTAGACCACACACCCAAATGTAAACAATAGGTATAAATAATCGCGTTCTCTCATTAACAACAGCGAGCTGTTTGGATACTATCAGATCCCGAATTCAATAATGAATCTGTGATGATAAAAATGAAAATATAAATCACGCTAAATAGCCAGTTTAATTCAAATTTCATTGTTCAAATGTTCGATATCAGTGACACGAATGAAAAATTATGTTTTGCATACTTGTCTTGAAGTTTACGAATCGTAGCAATCTGTTCTTTTTGAGCATTTATCACATGAAGGGTGCAGGCTAATAAGGAGGATTGTCAAAAAACGTGACTACTCAGTATACCAATTTTAAAGTTTCAAACCCCACTACTGTGTATCTGACTATTTCGCACTGAATCTGTTGCAGTGGCGTAGATAGGGGGGGATCAAGGGGATCAATCCCCCCCATGAGCCTACGATAAATATAATAGAACTGAATAAAGGTCTTCGTATCTATGTAGCTTTACATGAAATTTACTAAGCACTAGCGCCTCTTCTGCTATTATGTATGCGCAATTATAAAAAAATCTCATAGATATGTTTTGTGACGGCTGTGCAATTGAGTATTTTATAATTTCCGCGCTTCGAACAGGCCGACCAATCAGGAATGGACATAATTTTAACATTATAAAGTAACTAGTAGTTTTGAGCATATTTTATTCAATGTTGAATTAGTACGTTTAATCGGTCACTATGAGCAAAAAAGTGTTTAAAAAGTTCAAATGGCTCTAATGGAAAGTTTTCATTTCGAAAGGAAGAAGCCAACCAAAATCTCCACGCACTTCTCTTTCTAAATTATATACTATACTTACTATCAAACAAAAGTGCTCGAGCTTTTGTTTAATGGTGTAGTATTATATATAAAGCAGTTTTGTTCAATAGTATAGGTAGTATAAAATTTAGAAAGAGAAAAAGTGCAATGAGGGTTTGGTTGACTCCTTTCCATAAAATTTTCCATTTCAGTCATTTAAGCTCTTTCAAACACGTTTTTTGGTCCTAGTGACCGATTAAATTATTGTTCACATTCGAGGAACGTCACTTCTGCTCATAGAGGATTTTTAATCAATATTTAATATTTCGAATATTTTTTAATGTAGAGTAGGTATCGAAATATGAGCTCTTTGAAAAATAGGACTCAATTTTGGATATGATTGTCAATTTAATTACTCCATAATATTTTGAAGTTAAAAAAATTGTGGAGTTAGTGAAAATTTTCTTGTGATGGCTGGACTTCTACATCATGAATCTTGGAGAAATATTTGGTAATCATGAGAATACAGTCTAGTTCACAAGTGCTTTTGTGTTCAACTTTTTTCATCAGTCTTGCTCAAGAATATGAGCAAATAGCATGGTGATAGTCTTTGAAAAAAATTAAGTTCCGTTCGGGAAATTTGTAAAAGTGATAAACAATTTACTGAAAGAAAACAGTTTGTTTTTTCAAATATCTCAAAAATTAATAGATATTCTGATATCTGAATAAAGATACAAAAAGAGGAGGAAATTTCCAATGAGAAATTTTCCGGAACTGTAGGATAAATATTTATAATTTTCTCAGAGGGGTAAAAATACGGCTGAAAACAGGTAATCTGGCTTGCGTAAGTCACGCCCATTTGGGACACTTCAACAATAAAGATTATTTAACTATATTGGATATGTAAATTAAGGAATGAAAAATTTCAGGTTCTTACTGGATAGGTAGATGAACAGTAATCTAGCGAAAGCAAATTTTTATCGATTTTTTTCGCGCATGCAATAGTTTTTTGCTGCTTGAACAAGAACATTGCAAGTGTGTTAACTGTTAAACTATAAATCTGATATTTTTTTCCTTTCTTGGAGCTAGTTGAAAGATCTCAGAATAGATCCCCGTTCAAAAATTCGATTCTTTAGTTTTCTACTAACAATTTACTTAGTTGCAAAATGGAACACTCTAACCATAACTTTTTTTTCCTGATTCTCTTATAGACAACGCATTTATTTATAACAATTTTTTACACAATAGGAGATGAACATTGAAAACAATCACTTCCATGTAGCTTCCGATAATAAAGAACGAACCATTGAATTCATAAACAAAAATTTCATTTTAATTTTGCAAAACTACGTAAATTGTTGATAAGAAACTGAAAAATTGAAATTTTTTGTTTTTTCAACAGGGATTTACTTTAATAGCTCCAAGAATGAAATAATCTCAGATCTATACTACTTGAACAGTTATCACAAATTTCATGTTCAAGCACCAAAAAATTGTTAATTAACTATTGCATAACTAATAAAAAATTTCTATTATCGCCGGATTATTGTTCATTCACCGATTCAGTAACTTTTCATATTTCATACGGTTAAATTATGTTTATTGTTGAAGTGTCCTAAATGGGCGTGACTTGCTCAAACGAAGTTACCCCTTTTCAGCAGTATTTTTAACTCTCTGAGAAAATTATGAATATTGATTCTACAGTTCCGGAAGTTTTTCTTTTTGAAAAATTGAAAAGTTTCTTCTTCTTTTTGAATCTTTCTTCAGATTTCAAAATTCTCAATTATTTTTGGAAATATAGGCAAAAAGCCAATCCCCTTTTTTTCAGTAGGTATATTGTTTATAACATTCACAATTTTCGGTTGCGAATTTTTAATTTTCTCAAAAAACATCTACATACTACTCCAAATCGAATAACACTTTGCTTTTATTTTTCCGAAACTGCTGAAAAAAGTTGAACAAAAAAGCACTTGTTGACTAGACTATTTTTATTAACTCCAGGGACCTACAGTTTAACGCCGGTTCCGGTGGGCTTGAATTTAAGTCATTACCCAACAGATTAATTTTTGAACCACTAAATTCCGGACATACCGGAAAAATGTTTACTGCCACACCTGCTGTTCTCGTTAGTTGAAAGTGTGGAAGAAATATTTAATTCGTCAAGGCGATGTTAAGCCTAAAAAAATTTTTTCTGCTTATTTTGACCTACATGAAAGATTATTTTTATAAACAAATAAAACTTAAGACGAAAAACTTATGGAATTTTACACAAAGTCATATCCCCCCTTTCGCAAAAAGCTATCTACGCCACTGACTGTTGTGGTCAACTATTATGGTATTTATTGCAGATTGAAATGTAGAAAATATTACTGAGATATCCTTTTCAATTTTTGTTAAACGAACGAAAACTAACGATACTACGGATTGTAACGGGAAAGAAAGGGTAATGTCATAAAATATTAGAGGCAATTCCATTGTAATTTTTTATTTTTATTCATGGAAACTCTATCAAAAGTACAATATCAATGTATTGAGGCTCATAGTGGTTCAAAATATTCAGTTTTTTATTGTTGAACGTTTTGTTGGCCTAGGTTTTGGAACAGGGTCCTTATTTTTGCGTTTTTTGTTATGATTGGTAGTGTGGAATAATATTCTTTAGCTTTTGGGTTGAGACAGCACTGTAGGTCACCAAATTTGTCCAAAGTTATAGGCAGCAATCCTGCAAATATTGAGAAAAATAACGAAAACTGAAAAAAAATATATGTGCATACCTTTGTACAAGGGACCTGGTAATCTGAACTGATTGTTTGGCAAAACGTTGAGTTTCTTTCTTGGTTCAACCAAAACAGCACTTTTCCATGAGCCATTCTATGTTGAGCGATGGTAGACCAGTCTGGGATGGTCTTTAACAACTTTCAATTCACGTATTGGGCGTGTTTTCATTAGACATTTTGGTTTATAAACTGGCGAACAAAAATACTCCAGCTTTTGAAAAATTCAAAAGTGACTTCCATGACTTCAAAAGGACTTTGTTTCACTCTCGCACTTCTGAAAACTTCAGCCCATTTATCTGGAAGGTTCTACACGAGATTTTTGAGGTATTAAGCCAAAATCCTTGTCACACTCTATAAAGGAATGCCCTCTGATAGGAAAACATATCTTGATTTCATCAAATCTTTTCCGTACATGAAATCGAATGACAGTAGGTATAGTTTTTGTTCTGGCCCCCACATGAGTCGCAAAATATGTCTAGGATTCGAATTTTGCTGGACAGAACATTGTAGCAGAAATAATGCAACATTGAACAAACGTCATTACTGCCTTCGCAGACTTTAGCTATGTTGAAAGACCGAATTTCAATAACTCGAATTTGCGGACGTTCCCCCTTCTTAGCATGTAGCGCGTAGACTTTCCCCGTTTTGGGTCTGTACAGTGAAATTTAGATTCATGATATCTTTGGACTATTCCCATGTTTAGCCTGTATTATGTTACTATGCGATATGCTTCTTAATTTGCTTTTTGATGAAGTGCCTAGCTCAAAATGAGACAAAACTGACATTTCCCCTTTTTAGCCTGTACCCTTCACATGGTATGGCTTTCAAACATTAAATCAATGTACCTACCCTGGTTAGAACGTAATAATGTAATAGAGATTTCTTCAGGATATATGTCGTAGTTTTACTACGCAGCCTCAGTGATAATCTCGTGTAATTCGGAAGGGGACAAGCTTCTTCAACGCTTGATAACCATGAACATGAAGTATTCTCTAATTTGTTGTATATGGTACAAACAAACCTGAAGAATTTTTACACTTGAACATTTAACGTAAAATTATAGATGGGCATGAAAACGTATAATTATCTCCAGTACGTTATGGGTCCTAATATATTATATGAGAAGAAGGCAGTGAAAACAACAAACTTGTACACTTACAAAACTACTGGTAACTTAACGGTGAAATTTCTGATGATGATGTCAATGTCATTTTAATGAGTGTCTTTGTTTTTGTTGATTAACAATGACTGAAGAAATTGTAAAATTTTTGTTCATCCAAAAAAGTAGCTATTTCAAGAACAATTTTTTCGACAAAAAACTCATAGTCATTATTGGAATATCTTTTTGATGACTTTGGTTTGAGAATCAACTCCATCCATCAAATTTTGATGGATTATTGTAACAATAATATAAAATACCACTATCATTTAATAACATTAAATTAACGTATCATTAACACATGTGTTCTACTTTATTTACCATCATAAACCAATCATAATTAAGATTGGATGTACTGATTATGTTCACGTTACATTAATATTTTCATAGTAATTATTGATAAAATATTTATTTCCATAACTTAAGGAATATTTTACTGAAAATTTTATCACCATTCCTTCATTAATTTTTTTTTCATTCAATTATTCTCAAACATTGATAATTTATTTCATTGTGCCTGCTTATGAATATATAATATATAGGGGGAGAAACTTCATTCTAATCGAGTGTCCCTGGATACCTCTCATCTTTTATGAACAAAAATATGTGGTACAATATTTGGGAGTGTAATTTCACACTGTTCAGATATACACTGTACGAGTATATCAAAGAATGAAGCAAAATATAATCAACAAAACCTCTCCTAGCGCCTCGGTTCTCATTTTAACGACCTGTTCCTAAAAGTGAAATGGAAACTCAAGAATATTCCATGCTCATCTAGGTTTTTGCTTTATTACGCGAATGTTCCATAAAGGGTTAGGATGTATTAAACCGAATAAAACTTGTGTGAGGTCGAGCTCATTGTGGCACTAACACTTTTTCGTTATCGCAGTGCGCCCGACAGGCGTAATCCGATCATAATGAAACTATGTATTATAAAGGTTTTAGGACCGCTGTACACTATGACATGCAAGAATCTCTTTATAGTAGAATGAAGCAGGCACACTTAGTAATATACGCAAAGCCCTTCATCTGTTCTGTTTATATTGCTTCAGCATTAATACATACCTTTGGCTCGCTTTGTTTCTGTTTACAGCCTACTGTCAGGCCTGTTCTGTTTATTCATTAATTATGTTCACCCCTTATCTTGCTGTGCCTAATTGGCGTATTTGCTCATTCTTAACAAAAGGAAGAACTACGTAATTTACGGCAATGGTTATGCGAGTTAATAAATGACGAAGATAGGGTGGCATCTGAGAATGAACTGTTTGTGTTTCTTGTGAAATTTTGTCAGAATTACAAAATAATTGGCCTCGTTATATGTTTCAATTTCTTTCTTTACAATGAACTGAGAAAATTATCTGGATTCTTTGAAATAGAGGTTAAGTTTCAAGGCGTTAAGGTATGAAGATCTTCCATATTATCACTGTGAATGTGAAATACCGGTAGTAAATACTAGAAGGTTTGAGATGAAATCAGAAATTTATATCAGCAATCGTTTCAAAGAGCAAATCAGTGAAGAACTAGTATGATTTATATATATATATATATATATATATATATATATATATATATATATATATATATATATATATATATATATATATATATATATATATATATATATATATATATAAATCATACTAGTTCTTCACTGATTTGCTCTTTGAAACGATTGCTGATATAAATTTCTGATATATATATATATATATATATATATATATATATATATATATATATATATATATATATATATATATATATATATATATATATATATATATATATATAATTCAGGGGCGGCTAAGGAGGCTTAGCCTCCTCCTCAATAATATTCCGTGTATCACTAATATATTATATTGAATAGTCAGCATTCAGCATATTCAAATTAATCAAAATCATATTATTTTATGCACCTACCTTCCTTTCAACCTACATTATATGAATGGTATTTACATTTACTGCCTTTCATTCATTTCAAGATTTGTGGCAACGCTGCGGAGGCTTAGAAAGGTATATTCTCAACGTTCATTATGCCTGCCACAGAAAAACAACGGTGCGAATACTGTCAATGAATACTTCATTGCAATAGAAAAGCAAAACACATGTGAATGGCAACACCGATGGATCCTGTGTCTCATACAATGTCGACCATTCACAACTATAGAATTTCGGGTAAAATCGAGTGAATTCGTTGGAAATTAATTTAATCGTAGTGTGATCGTCGTGACTAATGGCCGACAACAGCTTGTTTACTTATATTGCTCGCGTATTATTTTACAATGAGTTTGATTACTGAAGTTAATTTCATAAATTTCAATGGTGACTTAGTGGAAGTTATATAGTTATGAGGATAAAGTTTTGATAAGAACATTGCGACCTACCCCTGAATTAAACAATTTGGTGCAGCGTAACAGACAACAAAACCGCGGTTTTAATACAAGAAATTATGAGAGACATCCTTGCCTAACCAGATCACAGGTAAAAAATAAATTATTTTGTTGGCGGTGTTTACTTTCTACTAGAAAAATGTATCTGTTTGAGGCTGCTTAGGATTTGAGGATTTAATTCCTTAATTATGACAAAAATTTTATGAGGATATTATAGGTCATTTTGCTAACGTTAAAGATCGCAGAACCCCGCTAATCTTCAAAAATATATAATAACTTTTTATTTGCTCTCACCAGCTGTTAACAAATTCGTTAAGTAGGTAGGTAGGTACCTATTTTGTGAAAGAAAAATAAATTTGATGAATAGATGAATTGATTAATTGGTTGAGAAGAGTTTTTGTGAATATTGTAAATAGGAGTTGTAGGTCTCAAAGTAGACACTCCAAAGTGAAAACAAATTAATAGCTCAGGGTGCTTGTTTTACTTTGAATTTCTTTAAATTATAAGGCGGTTGACCTTGAAATCCTAAAAATTTTCGCCTATGGTGTATTTTTTAACACCTCTTGTAGCCTCCTTAAACCAAAATCTCACGAGCCGCCACTGATATATATATATATATATATATATATATATATATATATATATATATATATATATATATATATATATATATATATATATATATATATATATATATATATATATATATATATATATATATATATATATATATATATATATATATATATATTTATATATGTTAGCTTCTCTTGAACATTGTATATTAAGGCACGTTGTGTTCTTTGATTCGGAAGATTCTTTTGACACATCAACTTTCTTTGAATCTTTAGCGGGCTACACGCATCGACATGCATCCAAAAACGTTAATGTGTATGCAATAAACTCACGTTTTTGAATGCACAATCTGGATGAGCGCCACGTTGATGCATTCTGAAATCGCTTGAATTTTTGAATGCGCATTCCAACGAACACAATACTGTGAACGTGTGGATGCGATTTAACGGTATTGATTGTACATTCTTGGATGCACGTTGATGTATCAAGACGAAACTGTAGTTTTGTACGTACGTGTGTATGCAATCACGTTTCTGAATGCACGTCGATGTATCAATTCATCGACGTCCGTGTGTAGCCCGCACTTCACATTGTTGAATTTTGACGTTCCAGCTGTTATTGCTTTCATCATGCACGTTGATGTATCAAGACAAAACTGTAGTTTTGTACGTACGTGTGTATGCAATCACGTTTCTGAATGCACGTCGATGTATCAATTCATCGACGTCCGTGTGTAGCCCGCACTTCACATTGTTGAGTTTTGACGTTCCAGCTGTTATTGCTTTCATCGGCGGCAGAAACATTATAATCGAAAAACCAAAACAAATACACAATTGTAATTACTAGATAGTTACAGAAATACTCATAGATGAACTATTTTTGTGATATATAAATTCCCAGACGATTAATATTGAGAAGAATAAGTATATGACTTACCCTAATATAGTTAATTTGACTAATATGCAACAGGTAGGTCCATTTTAAATAGTACATATTATTACAATGCTTTTCAATCTTCGAAAAATTAGAATTCTATCAAGATACACGTAGACAAAATGTAGACAAAACAGAACATCTGAAGAAAATGTCATTGTTTAGTGGGGGAGCAGGTGTTTACAAGTTAGGGGGCGTTCAAGTATTACGTAACGCAATTTGGGGGGGAGGGGGGCTCTTGTAAAACACTACGATGCGTTACAGGGGCGGGAGGGGGGTTTCGAAAAACGCGCTACGTAACATTGATTTTTATTGAAATAAAAAACTAGAGAATTTGAATCTCCGAAGTTGTTAACTTTTTTCGTTTATTTTTTACGGGGAATCCCTCGATTGTATTCTAAGTCAGTTTTATTTTGTTGTCCCAAGTTGGCAACTCTATCCGTTTATGTTTTATGGGAAATACCTCGACTGTATTATTCGTCATTTATATTTTGTTTCCGTTGCCAGTTTTCATCAAGTGTTTTAAACACGTAATACACAGGAGCGAAACTACGAAACTATCTACCTACATACATACGAACATATATATATATATATATATATATATTAATTTATATATATATATATATATATATATATATATATATATATATATATATATATATATATATATATATATATATATATATATATATATATATATATATATATATCATATACATATGTAGAGAAAGAGAGACTTTTGAAATTGGGTTTTTGATGCCAAGCATACTGAAATGTCAAGAAACGAAAAACTATCTTGGGCCTAGGTCCTACTTTGCTAATCGCACCCATTTCAATAAGCAGGTTTTCAAACTGAAAACCTGCTTATAAGCGAAAATTGAATAATGCATGAGAAAAATAATGGTGGATGAAGTTAGCTAAAAATGTATGCAACGACAGGGCTAAGTCAGGAAAACGGCATAATTAAATGTAAGATTAGTAGTAAAAGTTTATTAGGACAAAATTGAGCCCTTTTCAACATATCACATTATGTATGATTGTTTATTAAATAAAAATCTCTTGTTTTATTCATTATTAACGAAAACACGATTAAAACAATAAAAACGGTATTTTAGCAATTTTCCGGTACTTTGCGCAACATATTTGTGACTTTTAGGTAAAAATGGTCACTTGGGTGTTACGTAACGTTTATAGGGGGGAGGAGGGGTTCATGAAAACGTTACGGAGCGTTACATAGGTGGGAGGGAGGGTCAAAAATCTTCGACAATTGCGTTACGTAATACTTGAACGGCCCCTGAGAGCGTTCAAGTATTACGTAACGCAATTTGGGGGGTGGGGGGGTCTTGCAAAACGTTACGATGCATTACATGGGCGGGAGGGGGGTTCGAACAACGCGTTACGTAACATTGTTTTCTCATTGAAATAAAAAAAAGGGAATTTAAATCACCCAAGTTGGGAACCCTTTCCGTTCATGTTTTACGGGGAATCCCTCGATTGTATTGTACGTCAGTTTTATTCTGTTCTCCCAAGTTCGCAACCCTATCCGTTTATGTTTTCGTCGTTATTTTTTTTCCCCGTTGTCTATATATATATATATATATATATATATATATATATATATATATATATATATATATATATATATATATATATATATATATATAAATATCATGAAAGGTCATGAAACGAAAAAATATCTTGGTCCTTGGTCCAACTTTGCTAATCGCACGATGCAATAAGCAGGTTCCCAAAGTGAAAAGCTGCTTATAAGCTAAAATCGAATAATGCATGAGAAAAATAATGGTAGATGAAGCTAAACACGTACGTAAGGACAGGGTCAGGAAAACGGCAGTCAGGAGAATGGCATAATTAAATGAAGATTGGTAATAAAATTTTATTAGGACAAACTTGAGCTCATTTCAACATTTTACATTATTTATGATTATTTATTAAATAACAATAAAATAAACAATATACGCATGTATTGCGAGTGAGAATACTCTTGTTCTGTTTATTATTAACGAAAACGCCATTTAAACAATAACATAGGTAACTTAGCGACTTTCAGGTACTTTGCGCAACATATTTGTGAATTTTAGGTAAAAATGGTAACTTGGGTGTTACGTAACGTTTGGGGAGGGGGAGGGAGGGTTCATGAAAACGTTACGACGCGTTACATAGGGGGGAGGGAGGGTCAAAAAACTTCATAAATTGCGTTACGTAATACTTGAACGCCCCCTAAAACTGATTTACAAGGAAGATTAATGTAAATGTATTAAGTATAAATATTCAAGATCTACTTTTAAAAATCAATAATATATTAGAAATTCTTATAGAATGTCAAAAACATAAAATGTCAGTAATCGTTGGAAAGGGATATCAAGTATTTAAATAGAAATTCATTAAATATCAAATATATGAGAAAATACAAGTAATAAGACTTTTAAAAAGATTAATTAGAATAGATTATTTCAAGATAACAGACTTTATTTATGTAGAATACATGTAATTCTGGAAAACCTATATATCGTAGAAACGACTAAATTTGAATATCAGGTAATTATTTAATATCAAGACATTGAAGATAGATAATCATATATAAAGGTATTGAAAGAATTTAATTAATTGTTTCAAATAAAAATTGCTTATGAATAATATAATAAAGGAGAATTTCAAGTTAGAATATAAAATTATATATATATAGAAATGTCAAATTTTGCAAGAATAAATAATAACTTAATTAATGAATAGAATGTTGAAATTTTTAGTACAAAATGATCAGAATATTATGTAGTTGAGATTAACTAAATTATTTAAGTCCAAAAATATGTTTTTATTTCAAATTCATTAAAAATTTAAGCAAATGTCATTAAAGCTTTTAAAAATAATCAAGTTAAAGTACTGAGTTTGAAAAATTCTAAATTATTAGAAAGAAACTGTTGTTCAATTTCCAAAATTATTGTATATTTAATTAAATTGAATGATATAAAAATATATAAATTACCTGTTATTAAAATATTGAAAATATTTTCAAATTCATCAAAAAGGAAATCAGAATATTCTAGAATAATGCCACTCAGGTGATATGATTTTTGAGAATAACAGAGTTTATAAAGGGAAGTACATCACACTCC
>JARQZK010000215.1:0-75978 GCA_030704885.1 Cynegetis impunctata | reverse complement strand
TATATATATTCATATATTCATATATTTTCTGTACATATTGACATCTTCAGCGACCCCGGCACACAAAATTAACAAAAATTTGGGATCTGAGGTGTTTCTTGGTGCATAAAATTCTGTCAAACTTGAAGCATCTTCAAGCTTTGGACAAGGGAGTGGAGGGTAGGTAGATGTATAACCGAAAATTTCTTAAACTGGTGGCAAAAAATACGGAAATTAATTATCTTAAAATATATTCGAAATTCAGCTTCCTAAGGCTTTTTGGAAAGAGCAGGCTGCTCAAATCTTCATCTCCAAACCCACTCCAAATTGAGTTGAAAGCTTGAAAAATTTGTATTTATTTTGAGTTGTTGTTGAAAAACGGCTTTTTGGTGATATAAACATTCTCTAATCGCTGCCATTTTTATATAGAGTTTTCTTGTTTTTTCATGTTGTTTGAGGATTTGCGCACAACCACAACTGGTTCCGACTGAGCTAGAAGGTTGAAATTTCTTACGTGGATTGAATTTATGCTGAGAAAGTGTACCGTAGTGTTCTTTTGAGCTTTATATGTTTTTTCTCATTGCCGCAATTTTTATGTAGAAATTTCATGCGTTCTCGCAGGTATTCAAACTTTTGTCCCTGCAAATTGACTAAGGGGGCTGAAAAAACAGAAACTAAATAGAAATACGTGCTCAGTGACGGAGCTCTACTGCTCACGCGTTTTTTTCTACTCCAGTTCTCTCAATTTGAAAAATAATCGAGCTGACACTGACAGAACTTTTGTTTGAAAATCCGTTGGTCCTGTGAATGAACACTAGTATTTTGAATCTGACATAAAGTATCGAGCTAACTGCCCTAGATAGATAAAAAGAACTCACCTCCCAAGAATCAGATTCATCATGGAATACTTACCAAATAGGGAGAAGAAGTAATATATTGACGTGGAGATAACGACCAAAGTAGTATAGATGAAGAGTTTCAAAGGTTTGTTGGTCGGGATGATTATTAAGAAAACCAATTCAATAATTTGCCGACGTTTCGTTTATTTTTGTATACTTCCTCAGGTCTCTGAAATAAACATAAAAATGGCAATACTATATAAAATATAGTAAATTTTAAAAAACACAAATGGAACGTTCATATAACTACGGATAGTGTACATTGACTTATGACACTACACACATTTGTTGATAGTGAAAAAAACATTAAAGGATTATGATATAAACAGATAGTTAGTACATTGATAATAAGTCTCCATTAGAAGGAATATTTAATTTATCGAGGTTTCGTTATGTAACATGTGATGGATGTCGCCGCTATGTTATTTATACGAACATATATTCACAGATACACACGCACACACACACATAAATATATATATATATATATATATATATATATATATATATATATATATATATATATATTTATATATATATATATATATATATATATATATATATATATATATATTTATATTAATTATACATATATATATATATATTATATATATATATATATATATATATATATATATATATATATATATATATATATGTTGATTCTCAGGTTCTCGCGGAGATAATCTGGTTGTCTGGTTTCCCGGGTTTGTATCCGCGTATGGGCTTCGTCTTCGTTGAAGTCTGCTCGACGTTTCGGGAAAATCACATTTGCCATCTTCAGGTTGCTCTTCTTGGTCGGAGTGAATACACTGAACTGAGTGGAAGTGTTATTTGCGTCCTTATGTATCCCTCTCCTTCGTTGCGCTTCGTTGTAATTGGTTGTCCTCGGCGGCTGCGGCTGCGCGTGATTGGTCCTAATGGTTTTTCCTGCTGCTCTTCCTCGTGATTGGCTGCTAGACTGGAACGTGTACGATGTGCTGCATGAGTTCTTAATGCTGGTTTCCAAATAGCCGAGATTCGCTGCGCGCCATTTCGGGTGTTCAAACATCTTCTTGCTTTCTCTATCTCGATCGCCTCTCTGGTGTTTCTGGTATGCAGGCGCTGGCAGTTGGAAATCATTCTAGTGTTGGAGAAGTCGACAGTCTAGCAGCCAATCACGAGGAAGAGCAGCAGGCAAAACCAGCAGGTCCAATCACGCGCAGCCGCAGCCGCCGAGAACAACCAATTACAACGAAGCGCAACGAAGGAGAGCTAGTTAGTCGAGGATGTTAGGTACGCTGGCTAGTATTTGGGAGGTCTCGGGTTCAAACCCCGGGCCGACTGGTCTGCCATGAGTTTTTCTCAGAGGTTTCCTCATGGTAATGTAAGTCACTGCTTGCAAACTTATAAGGCGAATGCTGGGCCAGTATTAATCCTCTGAACCCTACCCATACTTCCTATGTTCCATAAATATCCCGTCTCACCTATCCTTAATGCACTTGTATATACAAGTGTGTCCTCTGATCTGGCTGAAGGGGTTAATCCCAAACTCAAGCTGCCCGCCACCCTGACCCATACTTCAGGGAGGAATGAAACACGTGTGTTTCCTTTTTTTTTCCACTCAGTTCAGTGTATTCACTCCGAACAAGAAGAGCTACCTACGAAGACGAAGCCCATACGCGGATACAAACCCGGGAAACCAGACAACCATATATATATATATATATATATATATATATATATATATATATATATATATATATATATATATATATATATATATATATATATATCCATATATATAAATATTGATATATATATATATATATATATATATATATATATATATATATATATATATATATATATATATAAGCCATCAAACGGTATATGCTTCTTTGATATACATTCAAATTTAGTTCACCTACCAGAAACGTGCCTTGTTGTCCGTGATATGTATAGTAGAAATATTTTATTATTATTTATTTAAGTGTTTTAACAACCTTCGTTTAAGGGTAAGAAACACTTACATAATTGTTAGATTTAATGCAAGATATTTGATGTAGATTCTGAAAGAGGCGATCAAATGGAATAGCAAAATGATTAAGCAGTTAAGCATTAAACTTTTTTATCGACAGATTTCAAATAATTCCAGTATGCGCGAGCGCATTTTTGTTCATGTTTATTGAAAGGAAATATTTGATGAAAATCAATACAACGATTTTTACTACTGAACTGATAAGTTGGGAATTAAAATCCTAATCTTTCGGAAAGGTGTCACAATTGTGGGATAGATATTTCTGCTTCTGATAAAATAATTATATTTCAATACAATCATTAAAAATTTTTCAAATCATCAGGTTAGTTCAGAATAAATGTCCTAGTTTCAATTAATTTTATAACCACGGACGTGTCTCGATAACACGAAAAATTCTTATTCATATATATATATATATATAATATATATATATATATATATATATATATTATATATAATATATATATATATATATATATATATATAATAATATTATATATATATATATATATATATATATATATATATATATATATATATATATATATATATATATATCTAATGACGTCATCGATGTTAAGTTTCAACATTTTCCATCTTTATTTTGAGTGGTAAATTTCTTATCAGGTTCTGGAGCAGAAATATCCATAATTTTTGTGAGTGCTTCACATTAATCAAATTCAATAAGTAATATTTATGATATTTTTTATTTAATTTTCTTTCTAGAACACACGCTATGAAAACTTTCTAGTCTTGTTCCCTTATTTTCTGTCCAGTACATCCCTGACTGGTCGTTTCCTGTAGCGGGGATCTGTCAGGATTCGTTCCGGAACATACTCGCCTTTCCCTAGGTGAATTTGTAATTCGTAAATGCGGGAAATCGCGGAGCGCCTCTGGGACAAGAAGATATGATCCTACCGCTGGGCTAGAAGTTAATGAATTACTCTCGCAATTCTCAGATTTTCTGGACTTATTGGCCCAAATTGACTAGGAGGGAATAGACCAGAAAATGTTTCTGTACTTATGAGTTACTTGCACGCTCGCTTGCACGTTCGATCTGCTTTCGATGTTGCATTCTTATGTATCACGATCTAAAATTTATGTGCTGACTAAAGCGGAATATCTCATTCATCCCAAGAATTGTGATGAAATGACAAATTCTGGTGAAAGCACATATTTCATTATCGATAAGTTTGAAAAATTTTAAAAGAGACATGTATTGGTTAAATTTTAACGCTCAGGGTAATACTACTATTTTTATTGTTCACGCTTCTAATATCTGACCTTAGTATAATGTTTCTTCAACTAATACTACACATCTGGCAGCAAGAAGAGATGCCAAAGGGCTGGAAACTGAGAATTATCCTCCCGATACACAAAAAAGGTGATAAGACCAACTGAAGTAGGTAACTATAGAGGAATAACAATACTTAGTGTCCCATATAAAATATTATCGGGGTGACACCCACCTCAGAGGAAATACTAAGTGAATACCAATGTGGATTCAGGAAGAATAGATCAACCACGGACCACATGTGTACATCGAGACAAATACAGGATAAATGCGAAGAATATAACATAGATATGCATTATCTCTTTATAGATTCCAAACAGGCATTTGATAAAGTACACAGGAAAAAAATGATACAAAGTCTAACTCTCCTAGGCATACCCCGAAAATTAGTAAAAATGGTAGAAGTTACCATGCCCGAATCGACAGTAGGTCAGCGAAGAATTTAAAGTGAAAGTCGGGGTAAGACAAGGAGACGCTCTGTCGGCAGTGCTTTTCAACCTGGTGCTGGAAGCAGCTATCAAAAAAATCGATAGAACTGGAAGCATCGTAAATAAATCCATACAAATACTTGGGTATGCGGACGACATTACAATAATTGCACGTGACCTCGCCTCACTGAATCAAATCGCCAAAGAGCTTGAGCCACAGGTAAACAAAGGAGACCTGCAAGTGAACAAAGACAAGACGAAATATATGTACTGCTGCAGGAATCCCCCAATACAACTTCCCAATATTAATGTAAACGGCGGTCTGATCAAAAGCGTTACGGCCTTCAATTTCCTTGGCACGAAAATTACTAATAATGGTAACGTCCAAGATAAAATAAGAGCAAGAATCCTAAAAGGAAATAAATGCTATTATGCCTATCTAAAACTAATAAGGAGCAGTATACTAAACAGAAAATTTTAGATCACAATCTATAAAACACTTATCAGACCAGTAGTAGCCTATGGGTGTGAAATATGGACACTTACAAACAACTATGAAAATCAATTGAATATTTGAAAGAAAGATCCTTAGAAGAATATACGGCCCAATACATGAAAACGGTATGTGTAGAATAAGGATAAATCACGAAATTGATGCACTTATAGAAGGAGAAGATATAGCAAGATACATAAAAAGTCAGTGGATAAGATGGTTAGGACATGTATGCAGGATGGGGGAAGAGAGAACTGTGAAAAAAGTCCTTGAACGAAAACCTCAAAACACAAGACCGAAAGGGCGACCCAAGAAAATGTGGATAAACGATGAAGAGAAAGACCTATAAACTCTGAAAATAGGAAACTGGAACGGAATAGCGGTGGATAGAACCAGATGGAGAAACATAGTTGAGCAAGCCAAAATCCACCAAGGGTTATGAGCCAAAAGAAGAAGAAGAAGTTTAATGTTTCAAATTAAGAACATTAGAGAAGTAGAAATCGATTTGAGCTAGCAATAGCTTGATAGTTGTTATGTCGTTTTGATGAATGTTTGAATTCAGCCCACTGAAAGTATTCATAATAAACTTTCATGGAAGTACCGTAGTATTTTTAATTTTTCAATAGTTTCAGATGTAGTAATTACTTTTTTTGCATTTATCAATTGATAGATACACCACAACTTACTAATATCATGAAACTAACTAACTGTATCGAACAAATTTCTACAGTTTTATTCTCACTATCTCTACGGAATTTCATATTAACAATAGTTTCTCTAATCCACATGAAACGAGAAAATTTCTGTTACTTCTTATTTATATATATATATATATATATATATATATATATATACATATATATATATATATATATATATTTATATATATATATATATATATATATATATATATATAGTATATACTATATATATATATATATATATATACTATATATATATATATATATATATATATATATATATATATATATACCTATATATATATATATGTATATATATATATATATATAATATATAATATATATATATATATATATATATATATATATATATATATATATATATATATATATATATATATATATATATATGAATCAAAAATTTTTTCCCCATAGTTGTTCCATGAAAATGATAATTATTCAATTTGTTTTCAGTTTTTCATTAAAATTCTTAATTTGCTGAAAAAAATGGAAATTAATAAATAACATAATACAATATAGTATAATATAATATTATATTTTATAATTATATTATGTTATATTATATTATATTATATAATTCAATATGAATCATCGCATCCACAACACTCCGGATGTACATTTGCAGATTTCGCGTCAAGGCTAATTATTCGAATTTCAATTAAGCAAATACTGCACGAATAACAAATTTCAATTGGAAACGCCATTGCAATAAATCGTTTTCTGGAATCGACCAAAGAGCTGAATATCGGACACAGATTTAAAGTTTCCACTCAGAAGGCAATTAATGCCTAAATTTACAGCGTATGTGCCACTGTAACGCGTATGTTTCCAATATCATGTGAATCACGTACATAATTTGTAGTCGTGAAAAATCCTTCGATTTAGCATGCGGATTTGACACAGGTTTCTAGAAATGGGCTGCCGGTGTGACACGCCACTAACAAATCTCAATGATTTGTATCTCTCGAAGAGGGACACATCATAAATTAATGGAAGTGATTTAGATTTACAGATGCTTTCAGGATCGATCATTACAAGTTTGCTCTTAATATAAGTAGTTGCTATTGCTCATAATTGTCACAATCGGGCAATTTGAAATTCCAAATATCTGTCTAGTATAACAATCTATTGATATTGAAACAATGGTTACTAATAACAATTTACACATTTATTAAATGAAATAACGCATGACGCACGTTTCTGTGAAACTTCACCTGCTTCTTCAGATGCTGAAGGTAACTTCATGGTAGAAACACCATTTATCGGCCCAATCAATCCACAAAGCTGTTTATCTATAGAAATCTTTCAATCACACTAATTCCATACTCATCAAGAAAGTCATAGTTTTCCCTAATTTTTTTTTACACACAAATCCTCATAAGTCAATTATGAGTGGCTATAGAGGCCTCTACGTTCAAATGACGGCGGTTAAAAAAAATTGTTGAAACGGGCACATTCGTACTGTACTCAACTCAATCTGTACGTTATTTTAACCTTCTAACTCAATCAAGAAAAGCGGAACTTCCAAAACAACGAAAACCAAAGAAACGTCAACATAAAAATGGCGGGGGAAAGTGAAAAGAGTTTGAACCTCCATTAAGCATTTCTTTAAACTCAACATATCCAAATCTTCGACCTTATGTCTCCATTTAAAGAGGGTTTGGGGGTGCCCTGCATCAAGCTGCCTTATGCAATTATTCTTTATATCTGCAAAAAAACCCTACTAACGTTTTCAATTCAACAATTTATCACTGAAGAGTTCTAGTTATAGTTATTGAAGCTTTTGTGCGTAACTTTTTCAATTTTGTGTTCAGGGTTTTCAGCAGATATGCCTTTCTTGTCAACTATCTTAATTGCTAAAGTATAAACTTTAAAATAAAACACACCTGGCTTATGTTTCACTATATGAAAATATTTAGATGCTGTATTTAGCAGTAACGAAAGTCGACATGTTTCGAGTTATGAACTCATTATCAAGACTGACTACAGGAGAGTATTACATCCTATTTTATAAAACAGACAAAATCAAAGGTGATACCTGAAAATCAATTTGTTCGTTTACAAGGGGTAATTGACTATTATGGGCGGAACTTATTTCGAGAATTTCAAGAAGGTCAAGGCGCTTTCTTTTGTTACCTGAATGTAACAATTGGATTTTGTTGAAATCGAGGAAATTATTAAATTTTATACAATGTTCGGAGGAGCCAGTGATATTTTTATTTTGTAAAATTGACTTTTTATGTTCTTCAACATGAATGTTTATATTCCTTTCTGTTTGTCCGATATAGAAAGCAGGACATTCGTCGCAAAATATTTTGTAAACACCACTGTTTTCCCCGATGTTAGATTTTTCTTTATTATTGACCAATAATGACTTCAAGTTTCTTTTATTTGTACAAATAACAAAATAATGGAATAGTGAACAACCTATGTATGAACGAAAAAAAAGCACTGAATTTTATTTTAATGTGTTGGTTACTGTCGCTGTGAATTAAAGTATCTGTGAAGATACTTTCTATAAATGTTGAAAGTAAGAGAATTCAAATTCCTAGCAATCTGAACGTCTAAGAAATTCAAGGTACCGTTTTCGTTTTCTACTTCTTTTGTAAATTGAATCGGGTTGTAGAAAGCATATATATATATTTAAGGATATTATCTAACTGCCTATCTGTACCGATCCAAATACAAAAAATATCATCTACATAACGCCTCCATAATGTAATTAAATTATTATCAGAATTGAAAATTTTTTCTTCTTTGTTATTCATGAAAATTTCACTCAACAAAGGCGATAACGGTGATCCCATGGGCAATCCGTCTTCTTGTTTGTATATTATATTATTAAATTTGGAATAACTCTGTTTCAAACATAAATTTAAGGCAGACAATATTTCGTTGACTGCTTGAGTTGTTAAATTTGGGTTCATCTCTAGATATCGCTTAACAATATTTTTAACTTCTTGAGTTGGCGTGGAAGGAAATAAGTTGATAACGTCAAATGAAATTAATTTAGCATTTAAAGGAATTTTGATATTCTTAAGATGATTAACTAACTGAATAGAATTTTTAATGCTATATTCCGGATTGAATTGAATTAAGGTGGGTAATTTCTTATTCAAATACTGACATAATTTATACGCAGGAGCGTTGATATAAGATACTGTTGGACGCATCGGGCAATCAATTTTATGTATTTTTGGTAAAGTATTTAAAACCGTGGTGCATGGGTTCATGGAAGTTAAGAAAAAAGTGTTAATATCTGAATATAGGATTTTACTATCCTTAATGAATGATTTTATTTCGTTTTGGAACTTCTTAGTGGGATCTATTTTAAGTTTCGAGAATTTATCTGTATTAAAAAGGATTTCAGATTTTTCAATGTAGGTATTTTCATCTATGATAGTTACAGTATTCCGTTTTTTTCGCTTTGCATAGAACCAAATTATTGTCCTGAATTTTTGATCTCAACCGTTTCATAGTTTTTAATTCGAAGTTATTGTTATTTCTGAATTTATATTTATTTATGACTTCAGCGCATATAGTTTTTTCAAAATTCAAATTCTCAATTATAGACGAATTTGAAGCAAACTCAGTTCTGACGGCTAAATGTTTAATATCAGTTTTATTATTGAAATTTGTGAAATATTTCAAACCTTTATTTACTAGTTCTATTTCATTGTTACTAAATTTGGTATTTGTGAAATTATGGACTCTACTATAAAATTTATTTTAAAGTTTATACTTTATTCTTTATGATGTTTCACCAAGTGATGTGCGAGAATTCAATCTCACTTATCTTAATTGTATCACAACACCAACTCTTGGATGGCAACTCATTATTCCCCAGGGTAGAGAAATATACCTAGTAGTCTAAATATGAATGCAATTTTCTTATGAATATGGACTCAATAACCCATTAATTATTAACTCCGTTATTTAAAAATTCCGAGAATGATTCTCTAGATTGTAAGATCTTAGTTAACTCAAATGAAATAGTTCAATTTTCATAATTTATTTTCACTATGATACCTCTGAATAATTATTATTCAAAGAACAATTTCCGATCTATAAACTCTTATCACAAGGTAACAAAGGGTGATTTATTTGATATTCTTGAATGGTGTCTGCTATTCACATTTATTTCAAATCCCAATTTGCTGTTTGTTCTATTTGCGTCTGGTACTTCTTGATATGACTTCATTTCCTGAGGTTTGGAATGAGTAAATATTATTTATGTTCCAACCTTAACACAAAAAGATGAGGAACTAGAAATAACAAATGCAATGTCCATCTAATGAAGATTTCTCGTACACCTCAAATGACATTCACATCTCTGGGAATACCCAGATATTAATCCAATTCTGGAAAAACTTTTCTTCAAACTCGAAAAGCTCAAAAGTAAACTGAACACAAATATATTCAGAAAAATTTTGGAATATTCTTGTATAGCAATAAAGATTCATTATTCTTTACCTATCACTAACAATATGAAGGAGTTTGATATTGAATCAATTAAATTTCATATAAATATAACAAAATAAAAACTAACTTACCCCGAACTGTAGATTCCCTGATTCTGGTATATCTTCTTTCTATGAAAAGAGGATTTTCGGGAAGGATTGAGGAAAGACTAGAAAATGAAGTCGTTAGACCAGCACACAAAATCTACAAATTCTATGGTTTCCCGAAACTAACGATACACAACTATGCGGTGGCAACTATATAAGATAAAATGTAAGCGAGATATAACTATTTTTCGAAACTAATTCTACTAAGTTTTGAAAGAACGAGTAATCGTGTACTACGCAGCGATATCGATATAATAATGATGGTATTCATTCGATGTCGAATATCGCAACATCGGCTAATAGCAGATGTTAGTAACTAATACCTGAAAAAGTGCAATATCACATAAGAGATTAAATCAAGGGCGCAAACATCCTCCCCGTACATTGGGGAAAACAGAATGTTTTTACCAATTAATAAAATGAAACAAAATTTAATGGAAGTTACAAAATAAACAGATAAAGCATATACATATTTATATGAGTAACTTAATGACCTAATATTTACAATAATTTGAAAATCAATTCAGTTTAGTTGAAGACGAAACTTATCTATCGCCTGTTCACTAAGTATTACTGCGTAGGAAGAGGACACAATTTTACTACGGGTCGTCTATACAATCCCGACTTAGTTTTTACTTCCACAATTCTAACTACATTATCTCCACCCGGATATATTTCTGTAACTATCCCTAAAGGCCATTTAAAGGGGGGAGTGTTTTCATTAATAACTAAAACAACAGTTCCTGTTTTTACAGGGTTAACATCAGTATTCCATTTCGAGCGTACTTGCAATTGGTGAAGATATTCATTTTTCCAGCGACGCCAATATGACTGGACTATATTATCTAACAACTGCTTGCGATTTAATTGAGTGATATTTTCATTCGAAACATCGATTACAGGTAAACTCGAAATAGACGTCATCGTGAAATGCGCAGGTATTAGTACCATGGGATCTGTGGGATCCTCACCGATATATGAACATAAAAGCCTACTATTTAGCAAAGCTTCAATCTGTGTTAACACAGTACTAAATTCTTCAAAAGTCAAAATTTGTGAACCTAAAGCTTTAAAAATATGTGTTTTCATACTTTTTATATTAGATTCCCATAAACCACCCATATGTGGCGCTAATGGGGCATTAAATTTCCATGAAATTGAGTCCTTCAGGAGTTCAGCTTTGAGAGAATCTGTATAATTTGAGGAACATATAAACTGATATAACTCATCTAAATATCTTTGACCACCAATAAAATTTGAACCTCTATCAGAGTATAACGTTTTTATGGGACCTTTACGGCTGATAAATCTTTTGAGAGCATCTATGAATGTTGCGGTCGATAAATCAGAGGTAACTTCAAGATGCAAACACTTTGTGGCTAAGCAAATAAATAAACAAACATAGGACTTTTGCGTTTTTTGTCCCCGTCGTCTATTTAAAGTTATGGTGAATGGCCCTGCATAGTCTAATCCTGTATCAATAAATGGTTTCAATTGAGTAGTAACTCTAGCAGTTCTTTCTATGAAAAGAGGATTTTCGGGAAGGATTGAGGAAAGACTAGGAAATGAGGTCGTTAGACCAGCACACAAAATCTACAATTCATTCGATGTCGAATATCGCAACATCGGCTAATAGCAGATGTTAGTACCTAATACCTAAAAAAGTGCAATATTACATAAGAGATTAAATCAAGGGCGCAAACATATATATATATATATATATATATATATATATATATATATATATATATATACATATTTACATATGTATGTATGCATTTGTTCGAATGTATATATATATATATATATATATATATATATATATATACGACATTATTGTTTAAATATAGCAAACTATGAAGCCTCAATCCTTTCTTCATATTAGCGCAAGCTACATAATCTGTCGCAATTACTTCAATAGTTTTTTAGCTTTTATTTCTGAGTATGTGTCTATTAGTCGATAGATGACAAGGAAAATAGTATTGATAGTCGACAATCAAATTATTCATTTTCATGATTCTTATGGACCGAATTAATGCATTTGTGGAAAAACAGATGTAACTTAAAATATCGGTTTTTTCCTCATTTGTCCTTATAACCTGTTGTTATTAATGAAAAGCGTCATATTACGGTACGATCAGTTATTTTAGGAGTATTTTCAAGCTGGTGAAAATTATTCTAATATGAATCAGATGAGTGAGTTTATAATCTCATAATTTAGAACGAAATACTGTTGTGTATTTTTCAGGTTCATTCATCAGACTCAGCATCATTAATTTGTAGAATTAGCAGAACAAAATTCATAACAATGTCCTTATTATATCGCCATTTCAAATCCCTGCTCTTTCCCTTTCAATCTAATGCACTTCACAGAAACTTCCAGTTGCATCGTATATATAATTTCCTCTGAAACAATCACAGTGAACTTGTAGTTTTCCCGCAGAATCCGTAGAAAAGTATCTACTCGAGTGTTAAATAATGCTTGCGTCCATTAGGCTCTTCGCTTCAGTTGGTATTTCCAAAACGAGTGATACATTCACAGGAGGGAGTTTTCGCTGAACTTTAATGCAAATGGCACAGGCGAGTTATCCCAGGAATTATTACGGAGAGAAAAAGCTTGAATGATGTAATTGTTGAAAATCTCCTGCTTCGTTTCTACACAGTAAAAGGTTAACTCTTGTTTTACACTCTTTGTTGTGTATCAAAATATGTAATATTCACGATTTTCATTCACATAATATATTAAACTAAATCTTTAAGTCTCGATAAATTTTTTAATATACTCATTTTCAAAGAAACTTTTGTAATTTTTTTTCAGCTTAATTTGCTCTCATAGAGAAGAAAGATAAAATTAATCAGATATTGTTTTTCATATCATCTTTCTCTCTTATTCAAATTTATTATTGGCAGAAAGTAATATTCCAACATAGGGAGATTCACGCGAAAAATTCCCGAATACAGAATTTTACTCGTTATAGTTATTGGATATAATATGGAAATGATGGAAGCTGTGATGTGTAGCTTCATGAAAAAGCATCGATAAATTTTTTCTATTAGCCTTTATTTGTAGCTACTTAAAGCGATTTTATACAGAAATGTACCTAAAAATTTTTTATATTTTGGCAAATTGTTTATTTCGTAAAATTCATTTCACCCCACATTTTCAAATTAGATTGAAACTAGGATTTTTCCACACCCATCTTTAATTTTCCGTCGTTCGAATTATTTTCAATATCTTTAGAAATTAATTAACCGTCATAGTGAATTTTTTATTTGCGAAAATTAATATTTCAAATCACAATTTATTTAGTCTTATTGTAATCACTAGTCGACCTAGCTAAACGACAGTATTTAGATTCCAGTGCAGTCGCTCTAATAATCAGATCTTTCCATTCAATCCAGCAAGTGAATTTCTGTTTATTTTATTTTTTCCCATTCCTTACGTGGGACATTTTTCATTGAGTGAATGATTGTGAATAGTTTTTTCTATATTATCCATGAATATTTCACCTCATAAGGGGCTCAGGCAAACTTCAATGAGAAATTGAACATACTAAAGCAGATTGCTGCCAATAGTGTATATGGGTGCATCAGAACAACAGTGGTTTAAGTCCAAAATTTTGATTTTCTGTTTTATTCTCGATTCAGTACCCCCAATACGGTTCCTTTTCAGAGCAACAAAGATCTAAGTCCACTCCTCAATAATTGCCTTTAAAATGCCACTAGATTGGTATTGCTGTGAATTAAAAATGAAAATGTTCAGAGCAAAGGTGATTCAAGTCCTATTTTTCCTGTCAGGACACGTTCAGTTAATTAACTGAAGATTCAAGTCATCAAACTCAAACGTGGACAAGCATTTTCTTCATTATTTAGAGAGATTGTCTCAAATGTTATGGGCTCTCAGAGATTTTCTCAATGAAGAAGTGCGTTGTAAAGAAATTCACATCTTTACCAGCGGTAAATCGTGAGCCTCTGTACATGGAACGACGAGCCATAACTTTAGTAAAGAAGAACGAAAAATAATAGCTTCTACCTTTTATACCACCTATTTCTCATCAATTTCATAAAAATCTTCCTGTTAAAATTAATACAAGAACTATCTTCCAAGATGGTCAGGATTAGAGTAGGTAATCAGTTGTTGAGTGATGAAGAGTTCAACAACGAATACCAATTCGACGAATAGATTAGCTAGTTTTTTTAATATTCATGTTAAAATTGTTTTTTGATATAAATTTTACTTTACTTACTTGTTTCAGTCTAAAAACATCTGTGCAATCCTAATACACACAAATTTGAATTTGTGACTCTACAATTCAAATTTATTTTCTGTAAAATTGTGAAAGAATGTTTTCAGAGCAAGTAAAATAAATAACATAAAATCTTTTAGCTAAATTCAGTTTTATTCTTGTGACTTGGATTAAACAATGCACCTTAATATGAATTCGTTCAGTGCAACACTGATCATCTAAGTCCATTTTATTTTCTTAATTGATTGATTAGTTAGGTGTTTTGTATTTATCATCCATGAAGTATAAGAGAAATAAAATTCAATATATCACCAAAAAGAATCTAATGAATCCAATTTGAAATAAATAACAAGAAATTACCTATAAACACAAACGCAAATATCTGAATTAATCAAAACTTTGTAAAATGGACTTGGACCACTGTTGTTCTGATACACCCATATAATCTACAACTGATTATCAAAATGTTGAATTTTTTTCCAGCAATATGTCTAGGTTTTTCGCTTTCCAGAGAAAAAAATTCAATATTTCAACTCATAACTGTATAAAAATAGTGAAAAACTGACATTATTTGTTTTCATTATGATATCTATATAGGGTACCGTGTGAGCATCTCTGTAGCCCTATTATAAAGAAAAATAAATCAAAAACGGATGAATATTCAAAATCGGGTACATAAATTATCGTGTGATAACTGTCAGAAAATGTATATCGGTAGAACACATAGATTATTCTGAAAAATAATCAAAGAACATGAGCCCTGTTTTGAAAACAATAAGAAAAATAAGTTTCTGGTAAGCTCCAGAACCTAATAGGTTTGAAAATTCTGATAACTTATCGAGTGAACAAATAGATTTTTAAATCATTCCAGCTGCTGAATATATTCAATATCTGATTTAGATTGTACAAGTTTTCTCGGTAAAAGAATAATCCCCATCACTATTTAATTGGGGATACCTAAAATTCAGTATTCAGTTCTATTACTTGTGGGGGAACACCGTTCCATATACTCAATTATAGTGATCGCTTAAATGAAACATGTGTTTTTCTTGTAATATTTAAAACGGATTTGTAGATACAATTTATTTATAACCACCATAAAGCGACAATCTGAATCAACTTGACTGTATAGGTAATAAAATATATTTTCTTTCTTTCTGTTTCCTATTATTCAACGCTTTACGTGCCACCTACTACAAATTATTGAAGTAATAGTCCAAGATGCCAGAGCCTGCTCTGTGTTTTAGCACATATATAGATAATCTTGCTCTATAGATTCAGAATTATAGATTAAAATCAGAGTTAGCTGTATGGGTATTTATAAATAAGGCTACTTTTTGGATTTGATATTCAATCATAGCTATTGTTGAATGCTGATATAGTGTTATCAATATTTTTCAGTCTTTTCATAAACAGAAAATTTATATACTGAATTGTTGAGCAAATTTAATAGAAACATATTTTTTTTTAATTGAATAAGCATTTGTTTTACGTAAATAACCCCCTAAGTCGATTTGTTGGACGTTAGCAAAACCTTAAAACCCGCGGAAAACATGTCGTCCCTACATTCAAATGGCCGCAGTTGAAGAAAATAGTTGAAACCACCAAAAGGCACTCTCATTTTATCAATCTAGAGAAACTATGGAGATAAGCATAACCTTAAAAATATCTGAAAATCTAGAAATCTCTACATAAAAATGGTAGTATAAAGCTTATACTACCAAAAAATAATTTTCCATACATCAATTCAATCCACGTACACATTTTCACCCTCTTACTCAGTTTAGAGGTGAAAAACCGGGCTCCGTTTACCCAACAGGAAGCCCTAGAAGGCTGAATTCTATACAATGCAGATATATTGTACATAATCAATTTCCACATCTTTTGCTACTAGTTTAAAAGTTCCTATACATCTGTGAAGATTATGGAAATAAAAGTCAACTTTTTGCATATTCCAAATCTCACAGATGATTTCTCTCATGCGGATATTGCGATGTTCCATAAATACGTACGTTAATCTTATTTATGCTGAAATTCACTGTGCCGGATGTTTCTTATTGCGCTTCTGATTTCCGTATTATTCAGATAATGAAAAAATAATTGCGAGGAACAAATACTACATCGCAAATTACTTTGAATAACAAATCAACCACAATTTGTAGTCTATGAATAATTCAAGAAGTTGTTTCATTTCTGAAAAATAAATACAAAGCTTTCTAATTGG
This sequence comes from Cynegetis impunctata, assembly GCA_030704885.1. Lineage (NCBI taxonomy): Eukaryota > Metazoa > Arthropoda > Insecta > Coleoptera > Coccinellidae > Cynegetis > Cynegetis impunctata. The sequence continues at coordinate 59,104 of JARQZK010000215.1, read as the reverse complement.
CATATTACTGAACTCTTCCTTAAACGTCAAATAAAGTTTATGGTTACATTAGGAAGTCACAAAAGAATTTTTTTATTCTTTGTCACAAAAGAAGGTATTTTTCAGTGTTTTCTTTTCGGTGAAATTCAACAATCTTGAAGTGATTATATAACTCATGAATGAATAACCCAATAGAATCCGTGAATGTTGCATAACTACTGCATATTGACAAGTGAATATCCTTGACGACGTGATATAATTGTTTTGGTATTTCGCCTCGTGTCAAAATCTGCATCTTTTCACATTGACGATGTTTTGACGTTTGTCAAAAAATATTAATATTTTTTATTCGTTATATAATCGTAACGAATACCACTCGAGCAATTGAGAATAATCGTTATACTGACCTCGTCACTCGACGTTTTTTCTTAAAACATCAAAACGAAAATAATCGATTATTTTCGATGCTCTTGTAATATTATAAATGATTATATTTAAAATATTCAGTTATAATATCACAAGGGCATCGAAAATAATCGATTATACTTCCGAGTCACGAGACGTATTTTGCGAAACATCCACGAGAGCCATCTTTCCCAATAAGTTTGTAAACTATATACATTTTCCAGCAAATACAATTTTATATGATGTAAAATAATTGTATTAAAAATTTTGTTCATGTGTCTTTTCAACATAATAATTAGCTCTTTGTTTGGCAATTTGCCGAAGAGAATTAATTCCGTTGGAACGGGGAAAACACCCTTTTGAAATTTTTTTTGTTTTCTAGTTTTTTATTTAAGTTTTTGAATACAACTTTCTATTCAAACGATTAGTATAGGCAAATATTAATTTCGAAAAACTGAATTCTTATAGTTCATTCATACCAAAGTATTAGAAGATTGAATGCAGGATCAGAAAGAACTTATTGTTCTGCTTTCATATAACCCCTTATGAATCTCACTTAATGTCCTATTACAGATCAACTTTTCAACTATAAGGATATATCTTATTCTATAGTAGCAACCGTATTAGCTTGTTATATATATATATATATATATATATATATATATATATATATATATATATATATATATATATATATATATATATTTATATATATATATATATATATATATATATATATATATATATATATATATATATATATATATATATATATATATATATATATATATATATATAAAATGAAGTAAACTAGGACACCCATGTGAAACTAATCAAACAAACCTCCTAGCGGAGCTGGTTATACGAGTTCACGAAACATCGAAATATATCCATGTACCTTGAGGCGGTAAATGTTAGAAACATTAAGTTGTTTATCAATATATATATATATATATATATATATATATATATATATATATATATATATATATATATATATATATATATATATATATACAGGGTGTCCCAAGTTCGAGTGCCTATTAGACGTTTCTGGAGAACTGGACATATTTGAAATCTGAAAATTGGGCATATGATATTGCTCGAGATTCTCTACAGAGCTAAAATATTTTCGGAGCTCAAGCACTTTCGGTTATACAGGGAGTGAAAATAAATTTAATAAAAAATTTTTTTTTCAAGTTTTTCGTTCCTGATATGATCAAGTATTCAATTTTGCGTACCTTTCTGTTGACACCATCGAATTTGTTCGAATAATTTTCGAAATAACGGAAAAAAACCCCAAAAAAAGTCAAATATGTGTAGTCAGTGTTATGTTCATTTTTCTTATTTGCAACATGCTAAGCGTGAACCGTTTTTACAACATCGAAGAGGAAGAATGTGGAAAGGTCATGCATCTCATTAATTTTGGAAATACCATCACAGGGTGTTTCAAATTTTGTGTCGAAAATTGTGATCAAAAATTACCCATAACTTCTGTTTTTCAAATTAGAACCCTATTTTTTATGATTGCGTTGGATTCTGCGATGAAAAATAATGATAGGTTTTTAATATGATTGTGCTCCTAAATTCAATAATTTCTGAGTTATTTGAGATTTTCCGTATCTATGGTGTACGTAGAGTCAAATTCATCGAAGATTCGAAGTATATTCTTATGAAACCATAGGAACATTCTGTAACCATAGAAGATAAATTATCTATTAATTATTCACAAGTGTCAGGTCTAATTGTTATTCGTTATCTTCATTTCTCGATTTAACAAAATGAATTGTTATTCTAATAATGAAATTCAAGATCTATTTTTTATACATGGTGAATGTAACAGAATTATTAGTAGAACCTGCCGGGCTTTCAACGAGAAGTATTCCCATTTACCTTCCATGACGGAGAAGATCTTCCGAAAATATGTTTCAAACTTTCAAAGTTTTGGAAGTGTAAGAGCTCCTAAAGAATATAAAAGAAGTGTAGTTGATGATGAGGAGAATTAAATCAGTGTTTTGACTTATTTCAAAGCGAACGAAAATGCATCTATTCGATGTGCAGCTCATGAAACCGATGTAAGCAGAAATTCAGTGAATCGAATTTTGAAGAAACACAAAATGAATTTCATTATTAGAATAACGATTCATTTTGTTAAATCGAGAAATGAAGATAACGAATAACAATTAGACCTGACACTTGTGAATAATTAATAGATAATTTATCTTCTATGGTTACAGAATGTTCCTATGGTTTCATAAGAATATACGTCGAATCTTCGATGAATTTGACTCTACGTACACCATAGATACGGAAAATCTCAAATAACTCAGAAATTATTGAATTTAGGAGCAAAATCATGTTAAAAACCTATCATTATTTTTCGTCGCAGAATCCAACGCAATCATAAAAAATAGGGTTCTAATTTGAAAAACAGAAGTCATGGCCAATGTTTGATCACAATTTTCGACACAAAATTTGAAACACCCTGTGATGGTATTTCCAAAATTCATGAGATGCATGACCTTTCCACATTCTTCGTCTTCGATGTTGTAAAAACGGTTCACGCTTAGCATGTTGGAAATAAGAAAAATGAACATAATACTGACTACACATATTTAACTTTTTTTTGGGGTTTTTTTCCGTTATTTCGAAAATTATTCGAACAAATTCGATGGTGTCAACAGAAAGGTACGCAAAATTGAATACTTGATCATATCAGGAACGAAAAACTTGAAAAAAAAATTTTTTTATTAAATTTATTTTCACTCCCTGTATAACCGAAAGTGCTTGAGCTCCGAAAATATTTTAGCTCTTTAGAGAATCTCGAGCAATATCATAATCCCAATTTTCAGATTTTAAATATGTCCAGTTCTCCAGAAACGTCTAATAGGCACTCGAACTTGGGACACCCTGTATATATATAAATGAATATTTCATCTTCTGTTTTATTATTGTAACCATGAATAGTAAGCTCGGAGCGTTTGCTCGCATCGTTTGCTAACATGTTGAGACATCGAACGATGTTCTCCTGATGTCTCTTGCCTACACAATGGTAGCCACCAATAGTGCTACAGATGGATGTGTACTTCGATTCCGGATGTTTTCATCTGACTCAGGAGGTTTGTGCTTGATGTTTCCGGCCGATGACGTTGTGGTGTGTTCACCTGTCAAGTGTCCCATCTTTCGAGTAAAGTATGTGTATAATTACCACAGTAGGTTAATTTAATATACTGAAGAGGCCCGAGTGAGGCCGAAACAGCGGTCTATTTTGCCTGTATATAATATGGATATCTGGTTTATTCTACTAAAACGTCATATATGACAAATAATTCTGAAATAAAGTGCTAGATCTGCTAATATTCTTCGAATACCCTTAATGATAGATTTCTTATTAGAAAGCAGATTCGTTATATCTAGTGAGAACTTTGGAGTCAAAACCGATATTTAGTAATAAATATTGATATTAAAAAATGGTGCTGGTTTTTTCTCTTCATAAATGACATTAATCCTTTGGTTTGCTGTATAATGTAAAAACTTCATTCAGGTTTGAACCCATTTCAAATATGTACGTAATGAAGCATTTGACTAGCACCCTGGTATAAACTTTCTGCCCCGATACGGGAACACATTCCCATGTGTTCGTTAGATAATTACCTAATCTAGCTTTTGTACAAATCTAGTAACTGTTATAAATCTGTTAATGAACAGTTTGCTTAGTCAGCATTGTCTATGTTAAGATAATACGTGACATTCATAACTGCATTTTTAACGAAAAAAATCAACACTTGAATATGTTATTTACAGTATATATCCCTGTGCATATTTTTTTTGAATAAAAGGAAAACTGAATATTATTGAAAGAAAGAGAAATGATAAAACTTTACGTTAATATTGTTGAAGGCTCGGTGCATTGAGCTATTTATCGATAAAATGCAATAACTTTTGAAATATCAATAATAGGATAATACTATCACACCCTTCCGATAGGACGTCCAGTTTTTTTACTCTGTATATACAATAATGACATCTTTCACCACAGAGAAGATTGAATCAGTCTAATATATATATATATATATATATATATATATATATATATATATATATATATATATATATATATATATATATATATATATATATATATATATATATATATATATATATATATATATTATATATATATATATATATTATATATATATATATATATATTATATATATATATATATATATATATATATATATATATATATATATATATATATATATATATATATATATGAATTTCCAAGAAGTCCAAATACGACTTATATTCATACTTTAAGTTTCTAAGCATTTCATTTTTCTCTGAAGAAATATGTGCAATTTTCTCTTTTTTTTTCTTCGTGTTCGAAGTCTTGGGTTCTTCTATTATAAATTTCAGGAGATATGTTCATGACATTTTAGCTCTAACTACCTCTTCCTAAATAGATTTATTTCGAACAGAGGAATATTACCATGCCAATTTATCATTTAAATAGCTGAAATGAGCTGAACAAAAGTTGAATTATACAAGGCAAATCCAGTAAAATGAAAAATTTCTCAACGACGTCATTGATGGTTGAAATTTCGATTCACAAAATTTTTCTCACCTTCCAAACCTAATTTATTCGTCATTGGTTCAGTAACTTAGTTTTACATCACATCTGAACCTGTCCAAGTTCAATCAAAAACGAATGAAAACAATTCATAACTTCATGAAGAAATAAAAAACTAACTTTTCACAGGTTTAAATAAAATTTAATGAGTAAACGCGTTTCGTCATAACATTGACTTCATCTCGTACTAAATTATGGTATTCCAAAACAATCTATTTATACGAAAAATTGAATATAACACAGGGGTGTCCTCAGAGAAACTAAATAACAATAAGCAATTCATTCAGAGCTATTGGTAGGTACATTGAACAGATTAAGAAGAGGAGAAGGGTTTACTTCAATCTGGTCGTTAACTTCCGGAAACCTAGTTAACGACCAGATTGAAGTAAACCAATTTTTCGTATACACAGATTGTTTTGTAATACCATAACTTAGTACGAGATGAAGTCAATGTTATGACGGAACGCGTTTACTCATTAAATTTTATTTAAACCTGTGAAAAGTTAGTTTTTTGTTTCTTTATGAAGTTATGAATATGAACTTTCACCAAGTAAATGCCAATTCAATTCAATGAAAACAATTGTTTTTAAGAGTTTACTAGAGGTAAAACTCGATTTATTTCATCCATATTCTCATTCTGCAAGACTCATAATTATTGTTTCATTATACGGGAGTGTATTTTTACCCCGAGGAGAAGCTAAACGGGTTATAGTCTCATGACAAAAAGTTGGGATCTGGTCCGACTTAAAAAATTCCAACGGATATCTATAAAACACATATAATTTAATAAGGGAATTTTTTTCCCTATTTTTCCCCACGAAGAATAAAAAAATATAGCGTTTTTTAGATAGGCATTACGACATGCACATGCGCCGAGGGGTTTTATCATTCCTAGTGCTACGCAGTAGGATGTCCGGATTTTTAATTATAAGATGAAGAGAATTTGCATACGATGCTTGATTCCTTTGAAGGCATTCTTCATTTCACAAAACTTTCACAGATTTTTTCCAAATTTCTTTTTTCATTGCATCATGGTTTTTTTCTGTGATATCAAATTTGCCATAATGTTCAATTTCTGTAATTTCAATTTGTCATTAATACCTCTAATACACAAATTTTGAAAAGTTCAACTGATAAGTTAGATTTCATAATACACAAACATATTGAAGAAACGCATGACCTTCATTTTTTGAAGTCAGTTACAAATTTACATGGTTACTTACCATTGTTGTTAATTGCTGACAGCCGTCTGCCATATTTGACGTCTTATGAATGAAAATGTTGTTATTATAATATTTATATCGCTGGAGAATGTTGACTTAGATCTTACACCATTTAGCCCTCACCCGAATTTAACACCCTTCAGTCGTATGTTTATTTTTTCCTACAATTCCATAAAGTCATACTCTTAAATATTTTCAGCCTCACGTATTCGATACGAGATTACAAGCGGTAACATAGGAGGCGCTTTCGCCGTCAAAAACATGACGGGCGCTATCTACGTGGCTGGTGCATTAGATTATGAGACGAGGAAACGGGTAAGTTTCGTCATTAATTTTTCAACAGTTTCATATTATACAGGGTTTTCCAATTTTTTATTCTTAAAATACCATCTGGTAAAACGAAAAGGTTATTTCTTGATTCGAATTGTTTGAGTCCGAAAGTTTGAGCGATGTTGAACAGAATCTTCCAAACGAATTGAAGTTACTTGCGTTAGTTGAAATATCTACGTTTTTCTCACCACAAAGTATCCATCAATCATCACTTAGATTATTTATCGAAATTCAGTGCACGATTTTTTACATCAATACGGGCAGTTTCGAGAAACACAAATCTGCATCTTCGGCTATCCGTTCTTTATTACAAGAAGATCTATGAGTAATATATATATATATATATATATATATATATATATATATATATATATATATATATATATGTATATATTATATCTTTTTTATAATTATTAGAAATAACAGGCTTTGTGAATCTCTTAAAAACTCGATTTTATTAGAAAGCTCACGTTTCTCCATGACATTCGTGTCTTTTTTAAAACATTTTCTATGAATATATATATATATATATATATATATATATATATATATATATATATATATATATATATATATATATATATTATATATATATTCATTAAGATAATTTTATCACTCAGAGAATAGGATCCTCTCTATGGATGCCGCATGTAAGAAAAGAACAACAACTTTGATATTTAAATGAAACATCCTGTATATTATTGCAATATATGCTGCGCTACAGATGAAAAATTTTTTTGGAATGATGCTTCCATATACATATTTTCAGTGGTTCCTGAGAAATAGATTAAACTACTTAATTTTTGATCGAAACCAAATAAATTTTCAGTATTGTGATAAGTGAATTCTTGGAAAATAAATCTTTGTTAGCAGTTATGGAATATCTTGTGCGTTAGTTCTGCTCAATGGAGTTCGTTCTGCATTTTACAGGGTCGGTCGAAAATTATTTCAAAATAATATGTCATGTTCCTATACCAGTTTTCCGAAATGAAAGCAAGTTTTTATAAAAATCTGAAAATTACTGCATAGCCATGACACATGTCATTTCAACACTTTGACAATCAACACGTTAATAATATAGCATTGGCGCGTTCGTCAATGAGCAATTCATGTAATAAAGTTTTGAAAATTTGTTTATTATTGATTGACAACGTAACGGAGTTATTGCAAGAACAGGCAGACAGTTAATGGCTGATTGACTGTTTTTGTTATTTAACATAATGAAAATTGTTTTTTTTCTATTTTCATGATGTCTTCATTTGTAGTAACAGGTTTCTGTAAATATCGTTTTGCTCTCGGTTCAGATCCATGAATATTGAAACTATTTTGTAATAGTCCAATCTTTCACTTTTATTCGCTGTGAATCAGAATAGATTTCATACAATTGGCTGCATAATTTTGCTACCATCATGTCACATTCTACATAAATAATAAACAGTTTCATCAAAACTTCATTAACTAACGCGCAATTTCTATATTATCAACCCATTAATTGAAAAATATTTATGACTGCCTAACAAAATAACGTGAAAATAATCTGATTTTTATAGAAACCAGCGTTTATTTCGGATACTTAATCATTTAGTTGAAGGACCATGACATTTTATTTCAAGAGAGTTTCATTATATTTCACGATATTCAAAAATATATAGGATATTTCATTAAAATCTGGTGAAATCTCGATTTTGAACGATCCTCTTCAATGAAGAACAAATTCCTTTAGAGTACCTGGCCCTAAAATTTCAGATTTCCAAATACTGCAGTAATCTGCATCAATTGGATCTATGTTTATACTCAGAAACCATTGAAAATTGGAACAGGGCAGTATTACATAACACTATTCGGAAAGTGCAGCGAAAAATGCAATAATATTAAGGTTGTATTTGAAATATCAAAGTTGTTGCTAGTAAGTATATATATATATATATATATATATATATATATATATATATATATATATATATATATATATATATATATATATATATATATATATATATATATTTATATTTATATTTATATATATATATATATATATATAATATTATATATATATTATGTTAATATATATATAATATATATATATATATATATATATATGTATATATGTATAATATATTATATATATATATATATATATATATATATATATTATATGTATATATATATATTATATATATATTATATATATATATATATATATATATATATTATAATATATATATATATATTATATATATATATATATATATATAATGTATATATATATATATATTTATATATATATATATATATATATATATATATATATATATATATATATATATGGCTAGATGTCTAGTTCATTAGAAGTTATTGTTTTATATTTCAGGTAGTTAACTTAATTGAAATGAACTTCTTAGAAATTTGAAATTTCATTGAAGCTTCATTGAAACTTAATCGTTATATTTTTCAAATGATTATGATCGATGAATTGATATTAAATTTTATTCAGGCAAAATGTCCAGGCAAATACATATTTACTGTCTATATCAATTTCTTATTGCTATCATTCAAACATCTATGGTTTATTCAGAAGAGCTTTTACATGATAATGAAATAAAGCGTTCCGGATATTCATGAGAATTTTTATAGTTTTCATTTAATATCAGCATTCAACTATCAATGTATTGTCATGGTACTAAGAGACACAAGAGAGCACTAATTTGTCATATTTGCTTTATATACAGTCATAATACTAGAAAATCGCTCATTACATATCAAAAAAATCTATAAGTACCAACCATAAGACCATGAAACTTTTTATTTGAAAATATTCTTCGGAATTCATGCTCCTATTAGCTGAATATTTACATAACATAACATCGAGAGAATGTGAAAGTATTTGCAATGATTGACGACACAAGCTTCTTATATCAATTGATCAATTTAATATATCAGGTCAATATTACTACGCACATTAATCTCTAGTTTGAATCATTCATTAGAATATATTGAGTTCTAATTAATATAGATTCACTCTTTTATCCATTTGAAATTCTAAACAGAAAACAATATCGTATTTAGATACTCATGAAATAAAAAAAATATTTGAATATTTCTTATTCAGATGAAGAAATAGAAACATTTTCAGAAGTACAAAGTGAGAGCAAAAGAAGATGCACTCGAAATCATTTGTTCACAATCAAGGAATTTACAAAAAGCATAATATCGAAAAAAGAATATCTGGCATTCATGGAAAAAATATTTGACAGGATAAAAGAAACAAAATTATGGGAATATCTAGAAAATGTCAGCAAGAAATTAGTAATAGTTACAAGAAGCCTTTAAAACAGAACAATAAATGGTTTGATAATCAACAATATGAAATCAGAACCATTCATCACAAATGAAGGAGTTCGTCATTTACGTGGAGATTATGATCAAAATTGCAAAACAAAGAACAAAACCTATTTATATCGGATATAGACATCTGAAGAGGGGCAGCATTTATAAATGCACCTTTATAGGAGGAAGTGAAGTAGATTTACAAGCGAACTTGAATGTGTGAAACCAGGTGCTAAAATAAAATGGAATGAAGGTGAATATTGTGAATTCTGAAATCTTCCTTCAAAACATTTAAACTGCATTGGATAATATATAATACTAAATAAATAATTGCTTCTCCAAATTCGACTTCTCAAAATGCAGGCGGCCGAAGGCCGCATTTTGGCAAACTTATGAAGCCGAGATGAGATCGGCCCCGAATCGCGGGGCCCGAAGGGCCCCGTCGATCGCCCGCGTCCTTTCCGTAGTGCTTAGGCTACGTCTCGCCTCGATCCGAGACGCCGATCTTCGATATCGAACGTTTAAAGTTTGACGTTTCTCCGAAATTCGCGAAAACGGCTGCATTCCGGACGCTTAAGAACTATTTTCGCTTCACATGGTCTCGAATTCACGTGACCGGCTTTCGAACGAGTAATTGGAGGGCTTTCATTCGTTTCGAAACTTACCGGGCGCGCGAGGCTCAATCGCGTCGTAGTAACGAGTTCCCGCGTACGGAATCAGCTGACTCCCTACGACGGCTAGGTATGTGACAGCTATGCGGCGGACAGTGGCGTGACACCAATCGGGGTTAGCTGATTTATATTTTCTCGAATCGGGCCGCTCACTAGTATATAATACTAAATAAATAATTGGTTTGCCAAATTCGACTTCCCAAAATGCAGGCGGCCGAAGGCCGCATTTTGCCAAACTTATGAAGCCGAGATAAGGAGATTGGCGCCGAATCGCGAAGGGCCCTGTCGATCGCCCACGTCGTTTCCGTAGTGCTTAGGCTAGGTCTCGCCTCGATCCGAGACGCCGATTTTCGATATCGAACGTTTGAAGTTTGACGTTTCTCCGAAATTCGCTAAAACGGCAGCATTCCCGACGCTTAAAAACTATTTTCGCGTCACATAGACTCGAATTCACGTGACCGCCTTTGGAGCCGATAGTTGGACGGGTTGAGTTCTATCGAGAAGTTTCGGCACGGCGAGGCCCAATGAGGTCGTAGTATCTAACCGATTACGCACGAACTGAGATTGACAGCGAGTAGATTGTGCGCCCTTTCGACAGAAGCAGGGACGTACTCAGCACTTGACGCGTCGCGTACCGTTCGACAGAGGCAGGGACGGGCTTAGCACTCCTCGGCGTTCGAGAAACTATATTTTTATCGATCTATATTTTTCACGGATCTATTTAATGGGCGATGGAGCCTCTCACTAGTTAAAATACTAAACACATCACAAGCAATTTCAACCTATACAATAATCTTTCCGTCAATACATAAATATTTAAATAAACAGAAATAAAAATACTTTTCGTAAATTTCCACACAATGTATTTCAAATATAGGTACAACCGGTTTCGACTATCACATCATTCTCAAGTAAATATAGACATATAACCCTTAAAGATTTAGTAGTGGAGAGGAGTAGAGCTCTAATTGGTTATTTACAGTTTGAAATTCTGGGTTTTTTCTAAGCTTGTTAATTTTCAAACATTCCTATTTATTCATTGTGTTTCCTTCATTGCAAACATGTAGGATTTTAAGATCTTGTAATTTTATGCCTTGTAGTTTTAATGTGTTCAACTATCGCAGAGTTACTAAAGCAAGAAATATGTTCGTTAAATTGAGATTCAAAATTTCGCCCGGTTTGTTCAACGTACGCCGTTGGCCATTTACCACAATTCTATTAACCCCAGAATTTTTATATGTGTCTATTTTTTTTTGGCATTAAATAATAATTTGCTTATGTTCTTCGCACTTGGAAAGGATGTTGTTATATTGAATTTCGAAAAGTTGTTTAAATATAAATAGTATCTACCTGTTATGGCTACATTAACTTGACAATGATTTGATAGTCGAAACCGGTTGTACCTATATTTTAAATTCAAATATTATAAACTTAACCAACCGTTTACGGCATCCACTCCATGGTTTAGGAATTCGAAAAATCGAAGAAAATTTATTAGTATTATCACTCGAATGAGGACTGGTTACGCTTCATGTCCTTCTTATTTGAACAAAATGGGTATTAACGAATCTCCTTTATGCAATTGTGGCGAAATAGGTACAATTGATCATTTGTTGTTAGTATGCAGCAATTGTCACCACAATAGAAAAGTCAAATTCAAATCTGAATAAAATTTTGAAATGTCGTCAACCCTACAACCTTAGTTTCTTCATGTCACTTGAAAACATGAATGTCTATGAAGTCCTATTCGATTTTATTAATGCTTTAGGTTTAAAACTGTGAGAATCGTTGTTTACTTTGTGTTTTCTATCCTCGATAAGACCTAAGGAGAATTAAAATAAAAAAAATTGTTGGCTGATGACACAGGTCAAGGCCATTTAGGCAATCTGCCTATTGATTTTTATTTCTGTCTATTCGAAATGAATTATCATAAAATAAATAGTTCATCAATATCGCTAATAATAAATGTTTCAGTTGTGTGAATAAAGAAATAATAAAATATTTATTGTTTCATATGTTGTCAGTTCGTCACAACATCGCGAATTCAATCATATTATCAAAAACCTAGTTTTGTGGTTGAATGTTATATCCTGAAATGATGCAAAATAATATCCTCGAACGAAATTTTCATGTGTGGACTTATATACATGAACGAAATCACCAGTTTTATTATTCATGTCCAAAATATAAATATACCATCGATGTAATATATGATTAACTATGTCATACTGTGATTCAACCATTTTAAAATTAGATGCTGAATCAAATTTCCGGTTGTGTTTTTACCCTCACAACGAGTAATACACTTCCCGCTGTTAGTCAAAATTCAAACTCTGATTCCATTAAGCTTTTTGTTGAGTTTTAATTTCAACCCACTGAATTGTTCATAATGAAATAACCAAAAAATTTGTTAATATCATTTCAACAAAAATTGTTTGTTGAATTTTCGGGAGTGTACTGTTCGACTGAATAAGCATTGTTGCAAGCAGATGTAATCAATTTGGGAGCATCCGAATTAATGAAAAATTAATTTCACTTGACTCTTTTATACTGTTCGATTTCTAACAGAACAATGTAACTGAATTTCTATATCGGACAATTGATTTCATACACTCTATTTTCACTGATTTTCAGTAATTTATCTGAACAAAATTCCATTCGAATGTGTTTACCTAAATAGTGGGGAAATTGTATTATTTTATTTTCAGCAATTATATCGGTGTTTCCAGAAATTGAAATTAATGATTTGCAACGTATCGAACAATCTGGGCCGGATCCAGGAGGGGCACGTTCCCCGGGCAACAGGTTTTAGGGGGCGCCAAATGATTGAGCGTCAAAAAAATAATGTATCCAATAAAATTAGTAACTGCTTTACAACCAACAATATAAATTTTATTTTCAAGTTCAAATACTCAATGTTGCTCCAAAAACAATCAAATTATAAATTTTTGGTGCAAAGATGCTGGTAGATGTGGCCCACATCTACCTAAATATAGTAAGAAACACTTAAACAGGGCGATTACATTAAAATAATTTGACTTTCATTGTATGAAACGTTATTAAAACAATTTTTTCGTTCTAATATTATAGGACGTATTTGAAAATGTGGTGTTCCAAGAAAATAAATCAAAAGGATTTGGTTCACTATTTTCTTTTTTCAAATGAAAATTATTATAATAATTTTTTATTAAAATTATAATAATTTGTTATGAATAGTATTCAATAATGATACTTGTTTATTCATTTTGGTATTTAGTTTTTTGTGTTGGGATCAAATGAAAAAATGTTGATTGAATAAGGCTAGGGTTGTGTGGGGATCAAATGAAAAAACTAAATATAACAATCAAATCATGAAAAACATACTAGTCGACCATGGTCAATTTCATACATTACATAAAGTGAACAAGGAAAATTCTTCAATAATTTTAAAAAATTATCAAACAACTTTCCAAGGAAGCTGGTTATACGTATTCAGCAACGCAAAATCTGCATTCACAATCGAACGGTGAATTATAGAAATTGTCAAGTCACCCCGACTCAAAATCTGCATACAGCTGTTTCGATCTTATTAGATCTCATCAGTGCAGCTTATTTGACTCGGAGTGAATTAACAAATTTCTAATTGTTCCCCAATACAAATCGTGGTCAGTAACAATGGATGAATAACAATCCAGAGCGCCATCCCACCAAAGATATTGGGAAACAACAATTCACCGCTTAGACTGAAAATGCAGAAATTCGTCGCTCAAAACACGTACCTCCTGATATGAAGATATCTACTCTACAACAGTGGTGTATATGATTCCAAGGCACACTAACATAGTGATTTAAAACCTTTGGATATACTCACGAGAGCGCGCTCCGAATATTCTAGTCGCTTAATACGCAAAATATAACAATCAAATCATGAAAAACATACTAGTCGACCATGGTCAATTTCATACATTACATAAAGTGAACAAGGAAAATTCTTCAATAATTTTAAAAAATTATCAAACAACTTTCCAAGGAAGCTGGTTATACGTATTCAGCAACGCAAAATCTAAAAAAAACTAAATGTTGAGTGAATAAGGCTCGAGAGCTAGCTACTTGTAACCGAAATAGAAAGTTTCAAGTTTCATGCTCTAACATCGGAAAAGGAATTGGAAGATTCAGCATCAGCAACTATGCTCGAAGTATTATATGAAAGCAAGCTGGAGGAAGGTTACCCAAATATAAATATTGCTTTGGAAATTTTTGTGACACTTCCAGTGTCTGTAGCCGCTGGAGAAAGGAGCATAGCAAATTGAAGCTCATAAAAACTTATTTGAGAAATGCTATGAAACAGCAACGACTTACGAATTTGTCATTTCAATTGAAAATCAGAGGGCTTGCTCGATTTACTTTGATGACATAATACATACTTTTCCACCAAAGAATGCCCGAAAGCTGAGATTTTTATGTTCAATTAGGTATTATCATTTTTGATGTAGTTAATGTATTGAGTATTTTTTTAAATCAAACTTTTAAAACTATATTATGTATTATTAGTCGCGTCAATGAAGCCGTAAAACAGGCAAACTTCGAAAGTCCTCAGAAACAACTCCGATTTTAATGATTTTTTTTTAATTTCTGTTTTTTATATTATTGAGAATCAGAAATCTTTCAGAGGGGGGAAATAATTATTTTTATTATTCAAACAATATATATGTAATTCATATAAGAAAATAAGTTTTTAGGATCATTATTTTTCTATTATTTATTATTTATTATTAAATAATATTACCATCGAATAAAAGACTAATCTAGCTTCATTTTTTTCATTGACTCAGCAAAAATAACACTACACAAGTAATTTTTTCAATTTATGTTTTTATTTAAAAAAAAACATTTATTTTTTACAATTAATTTGCCTATTAAAAACTTCATCTTCATCAGGTGGTGGGTTATTATCGCAGTCACTTCCACTGCATACAATGCAGGCGGGTGAGCAATGCAAACCACTTTTTCTGTGAGCACTTTTCTGTGAGCAAAATATAAATTTTTAAACGTTCTTCGGTTCTGCGGGTTGTGTCATTGTAGTTGGTTTTAAGTGATAATCTATTTGCCCACCCCAATCTTCGGAAGGTATTGAAGCATTATTTTTCCATTGTTGAACTAGAAGGTAAACTCTTTTAATATGTTTTTTTGCTGCATCCTCTGATGGAGTTAACGAGCTGAGTACTCTCTTGTCTTTCGAAGCTAATGTTATAAAACGCTTGTATCGCAGTTCATTCAAGCTTTGGGCAGTTTTAGCATTATACATGTTGAGAATACAAGAAATACCTCCATCAAAAAGTATTTCCTCATGTTTTTCTTGAACCATGACAGTTTCAGCTGCTGCGAGTAATTTCTGAACACTATTGAAAACTGATTTAACTATGTTTTCCTTTATTATAAAAAGCAGGTTTTGTATATCATCCAGTGAATGCATGAAGGAAAAAGAGATGATTTTTGGTAATATTTGGATATTCCATTAACATGATTCCTGTAGACTAAATTCGTTCTAAGACATTATTTTTGACTGGTTTCAAGAAAAAGTATTTCTTCATGTTTTTCTTGAACCATGAAAGTTTCAGCTGCTGCACGTATTTTCTGATCACTACTGAAAACTGATTTAACTATGTTTTCCTTTATTATAAAAAGCAGGTTTTGTATATCATCCAGTGAATGCATGAAGGAAAAAGAGATGATTTTTGGTAATATTTGGATATTCCATTAACATGATTCCTGTAGACTAAATTCGTTCTAAGACATTATTTTTGACTGGTTTCAAGAAAAAGTATTTCTTCATGTTTTTCTTGAACCATGAAAGTTTCAGCTGCTGCACGTATTTTCTGATCACTACTGAAAACTGATTTAACTATGTTTTCCTTTATTATAAATAGCAGGTTTTGTGTCACATCCAGTGAATGCATGAAGGAAAAAGAGATGATTTTTGGTAATATTCCATTAACATGGTTCCTGTAGACTAAACTCGTTCTAAGACATTATTTTTGACTGGTTTCGAGAAAAATATTACTTTATGATCAGGCGCTGAAGTCATCAATATCACTAACACATCAATGTCCACTATCAAGAGCTGATTGTATAATTAAACGATCTGCATCATTTAGTGCTTGACTTTCGTTGTATTAAGAGGCATGTTTTCTTCAAAAAAATAATCAATTGAAGTATTACTTTTATATCTATGATTTCTCTCAGACGCAGTTCCATTATTATTGTATCCATCAAAAAAAACTTCAACGTTTGTACCGTATTTATTACGTAAATATCTGATATACGGTTGAAAAATATCAATAAACTTTGAACTTTGTTCCCATTTCAATCTGTGAAGTAACATACCACTATCGATAATGTAGAAAAAATTTCGTAACATCATTAACATCCGTTTCACATTGTTGAAAAATATCGGCGAGAGGCCTCGGTAGACCAACGGTAAGGTGTACCGCTTGTAAACCTAGGATCGTGGGTTCGAGTCCCACCTTGCCCTTGGGTGTTGTCTATGTATGAAATTAAGTGGTTCTAAAAATTTGATCTGTTTGGTAATAACTTAGATTCGAGCGTACAAGCCGTTCGAAACCGGCGTAAAATTGTCAGGTCCCTTGAGTTAAAAAACAATAAAAAATATCGTATAGCGTTGATTTCGTCGTTTGCCTTAGTCAAATAATTGTTTTCGAAGAAAACCGCGAAAAAACAAATTTCTTTCATATGAATGACGTCTGTATTGTTTAAACGAAATTAAAAAAAAAAGAATTATTAAAATCGGAGCTGTTTCTGAGGACTTTCTACCGAAAAACTTTATTGACGCGACTATATAATTACTTTCAGCTTTTCTCTATAATTATACCTTATTTATTCGTAGTAGTTTTTGTATACTACTGTTATGTATTATGATGAATAATTACTATTCAATCAAAATAATACTCTAATCCTTTTATTTAACCTCTTGCGGTACTAGGCCTCTTGGCAGATTGGGTACCCAGAGGTGGAGGGGGTGTGCCAAGATCGAAGCTTGCCCCCTTTAATAATAATCGTAAGGGCGGCCCTGCAAACAACCAATTCAACCCTTTTTTCAATGCACTTAATTAAAAACAAGATTGCAATCAATAAAAGATTGAAAAATTTTGAAGGGTCAAATTTTATTCTGAAATATGATAATATTTGTGAAATATTTATATTATTCTAATCTCTCTATCGTTATCAAGCGAAATTCCGATGAGTTAAATTTGTGAACTTGTTTCAATAGAAACTCCATCATGTTATTGTGGAGATAAAAATTATGTAACATATCAAACATGTCAAAAGCAGCCACTGGTTCTTTCAATTTGAACTGAATTTGACATGAAAAGCGTAGATTCAACTCTATGATGTCCTTTCTGCTCCATTAGACACGCAAAATTTGCCGCAAATGATATTGTGTTTGCGTTATCGTAGGGTTGTTTTTAATTAAATCAATTATTACGCATGCAGATTGAATTTATAACTTCCACGATGCGATAGAGAATTTAATTTGAAATTTCATATTTGACGGACGTTGGACACGATGAAACGATAGTTTCATCGAGCGATTATTCCAGATGATAATTATTATCGTAATTATTCATTAGTATATCAGTAATTTATCATTAGTATAGTCGATGATCACTAATTTTTGTGGTTTGCCTAATTAATTCATCAGTATAATTAATATTGCAGTGACTTTAGCATAAAAAATTAGTTAATCTTGGATTGAGAGATAATAAGCTAAATTTTGGAAAGAAGTTCCTTATCGCGCGTTGCGAAATGAGACTAGACGGAATAAATTAAGACCAAAAGTTTTACCGACACTTTTTGCGCGCGCACGCCGTTTTCTCTCTCTTTCTTTCCGTTCTCTCATCCCGTCTCTTTCTGATCCCACTCCGCTACGCCGCCAATGCATTGACGTGAAACATCGAAATAATTGTGTATAAGTTATATGTATAAAAGAACAGATTACGACAGGAATCAGATATGGCATAATGAAAATGAAAAGATAAAGCTTTACAAATTTGTTCCATAAAATAATGACTACGTATTGTAGGTTTATATTCAATTATATAGCGTGGCGATACGTTATCCTCTCGTTATTATCACTCTTGCGTCTACAAAATTACATAGCGTTGACGACCGGGTGGTCTAAGTACCGAACCCTTGTGTGTCGTATTTCTGGGTTCGAATCCCAGAGGTGACTCCTGGCCTTTTTCATTTACAATCTCGTAAGAGCTCTTAGCCCCACATTTCAAAATTAATTATTTAAGTTTACGTTTTTTGTTATTCTCTATAATACTTAATTTCCTAAATACTTTTATGTACTAAAATAAAAATCAATCAGCAATTTTATTACAATTCCTTCACTAATTAATCGAAAGGAACTTTGTTCCATCCGGGTGTCCCTTGATACGTCTCAACTTTTTTTGTATATATATATATATATATATATATATATATATATATATATATATATATATATATACAGTGCTTTCATGATGAAAGGAACAAATTCATTAAAAAATTAGGTTTCTATTTCATGTTAAAATCCTCGGACAGGTCGATTAGTATTTTTATTTGGGCATTTTTCGCAATAAAAATTTTGTATACAGGGTGTCTCATTCAAGAGCTATGTCTTTGTCATTAGTTTTTTTAAAGGTAATACCCTGTATATTATTTCACTTTACAATTCTACGATAAATTCTTATCACTTTTTGTGAACATACCATATGCCTCAACTCGATGGATTGCCAGAAACGGAGATAGTGGGTAATGAGAGGTACGATATGAAAACACACAAATGTAATTACTAATTTAACTTTTACATATGTTCAATCTGTTGTCCGTTTACTTCGAGACATTTTTGAAGTCGATTCAATGTTTCCCGTTTCACATTTTCAATTACTTCTGGACTGATAAGTCTTATTTCCTGCCTGATTCTCTCTTTTAGATCATCAATATTATTTGGTCTATTCAAATAAACTTTAGACTTCAAATAACCCCATAAGAAAAAATCCAATGGGGTTATGTCCGGTGATCTTGGCGGCCACTCAATCGGACCTCTCCGTCCTATCCATCTGTTGGGAAAAGTTGCATCAAGAAATTGTCGAACAGCGATTGAATAGTGAGGAGGTGCCCCATCTTGTTGAAACCATATCTCGTTATTAGGTATGTCAGGATCTTGTGGGTTAGGAAACAAAACAGCTAAAGCCGGAATGAGTTCGAACTGGAGAAAGTTCAAGTAGTCCTCCCCGTTTAGTGTTCCTTCAAAAAAATAGGGACCAACTATACGATTTCGAACAATCGCTGCCCATGTATTAATTTTTTGAGGCCGCTGTGTGTGGCATTCTTGCATCCAATGAGGATTCTCGGTCGCCCAATACCTACAGTTTTGTCTGTTGACGTGGCCATTTAAAGTAAAGGTGGCTTCATCAGAAAAAATTATGTTTGTGATGAAATTTAGATGTTGATTATGAATTTCAAGAATCTGCTCACAAAACTGTACTCTGCGGTCAAAATCGTCTTCTAATAATTCATGAACCAGCTTAATTTTATAGGGATGATACTTATTTACCTTAAGTATTTTATGCACGGACCCTACTGATAAATTGAAATTATTGGAAATTGTAGTAATGGATATATGAGGGTTATCTTGGGTTTCTAGTAGAACGTTCAGCACTGTTTCTTCAGATACTCTCGGTGGTCTTCCTTTAGGTAAATCTCTAACGTGGCCGTATCTCCTGAATTTTGATTCAATTTTGCTGACTGTCGATCTAGTAATTGGCGGACGATCAGGATGATTTTCATTGAATAGATTGCAGACTTCTTCTTGTGAACGCACCCTATCTCCAAAACCAATCATCATAAGTACTTCAATACGTTCTCTCTCAAGTAATTGCATTTTCTTAAACAATGAAGTAGTGTAGTGCCTGGAGCGTTAAAAACGTGAAAACTGCGGACTATACAGCACCAGTGAATGAATTCAGATGGTACATGTGAAATTTCATTCTTCAGATTTAATGACAATGTTTACCTAAATTTTTTTTTGTACTTTTAATCCACATTTTAAATCTCCAGGTGCTCCACTATCTCCGTTATAATCTGGGAATCCATCAAGTTGAGGCATATGGTATGTTCACAAAAAGTGATAAGAATTTATCGTAGAATTGTAAAGTGAAATAATATACAGGGTATTACCTTTAAAAAAACTAATGACAAAGCCATAGCTCTTGAATGAGACACCCTGTATACAAAATTTTTATTGCGAAAATTGCCCAAATAAAAATACTAATCGACCTGTCCGAGGATTTTAACATGAAATAGAAACCTAATTTTTTAATGAATTTGTTGATTCATCATGAAAGCACTGTATATTCATGCGCTCGACCGCGTTTGCGATAGAGGGCGGTGAGGCGCTTTGCTAAACTTACTGTAATGCAAGGTCAACTTTGAATATCTGTGAATACTACCTGAATTTTGAAAATTTCCATCATTTATCCATTAATACATTCTTTGAATAACCTTTTATATATTTTCACTATATTCATTCAATAATACTTCCCTGCTTTGTGTAATCAAAAGCTCATTAAATGAAATACTTATTTTATATCTTAATTCATTGTGAGTAGATTTTAGATAGAAACATAATAAGTTTTATTATTTTTAAAATGTTCAATTTTTTTATTACCTATTTTGCTATATGATCTAATATCTTGAAAATTTTGAAGATAAAATACTCAATTATGTTTTTACTTGAAATCTACTTTCCATAAATTAAGAAATACAATAATTATTTTATGTAATGAGCTTTTAATTCCACAAAATAGGTAAGTTTAATTAAAAGAATGTAATGAAAATATGTAAAATGTTATTAAAAAAATGTATTATTCGATAAATATTGAAAATTATTCAAAATTCAAGGTAGTATTCACAGATATTCACGGTTGACCTTGCATTACAGTATGTATCACTTCGCGATGCGCGCTCACCGCCATCTATCGAAAAAACCGGTTGATTTCATGAAAAAATGTTTTCAATTCTCAACTGTATTTTATTTTGCATTTGACCATACATAACTCAGACACGAAATTATATGACACTTTTGAGACAACTTTTAGAACGCCAAAATGAAGGTATATACAGTTCATTATCTCTCTTTCCCAGATTGATCGCTAAAGTGACTGCACTATCAGTTCATTCGTCAACTCGAATAGTTATTGTTGCATTCTTGTTCTTCTAGTGGTGCCGTACCCGGTTTCGGGTGTAGGCGACCTCTCTACAACTATTCGAGCTGTGCGTGATACAGCGATACACGAATAGAAGGGACCTACAGTTTTACGATGGTTCCGAACGTCTTTACAGAGAGGCTTTACTAGGCAGAACACTGCTCGGTGGTTTGCCATTGCCTTCCGAGAGGTGGCTCCGCATAAATTCGTTGGTTCGGCCGGGATTCGATCCGCCTACCTTCTGTTCAGTAGCCCAACGCACTGACCACTGAACTACGGAGCCACTGTTGCATTAAGTGTGCGAAATCAGTGTTTTTTCAATGTCGCATAGGAATGTAAATTTTTAGCCGAGATCATCAGATTGAGGCTTAATAATCATTCGAATGCGCCTTGAAATACTGATTTCGCTCACGAAATACAAAAAAAAAATTTTTGTACAACTGGCAAAAAGTTTTCAAAATAGAAGTATTTATTAAAAGTCATTTTATTTTAAAATTCAAAATCCATGCAGCCAAGTATGTTTATCAATATATTCTATGATCTTATGTCAGAGTAACTGTAACCAAGGAAACATGTGATTTATTTAACATCAAAAAATTTAAAGAATGGAAAACTTTGCGTGAATGTAGTCTTTTTTTGACAGTTGTACCAAATAGTAATTTTTTTACAAATCAATAGAGTATTTTTATGGAACAAACAATGTGCTATCCGCTCTATTCGTCAATCTGCATTAAACTTACTCTACATTTTTCATCTCATTTAACCCTATTGAAATTTCAACTTTCATTCAGGACTTCAGTTCAGTTCCGTATAATTACCTATATATATATATATATATATATATATATATATATATATATATATATATATATATATATATATATATATATATATATATAATATATATATATATATATATATATATATATATATATATATATATATATATATATATATATATATATATATATATATATATATATATATATATTTAAGTATATCTGCTGATGAATGTTTCGGTTATTGACCAATACTCATGTGTTATTCAATAATTTCAATATTCACTAACCGAAACTTCTCTTCAAAACCAGTTACTAACCGTTAAATAGTTTTGACTACTAAATTTCGAATTCTGTGGGAAATTCCCTGATGATGTTCGTAACTAACAAAGGCATTGTTTTCTGCAAAGTCTACCAGCAAGCGGTATTGTTCTTCCAGAGTCCGATTAAAGCTTATCTTATGGTACTGAATTTCTAGGAAATAAGTTCGCTTTTCGCTCAGTTTCTCGAATTGAATGAATCTAAACCTAATTACGAACAAATCGATGCTTTTGATCTCCCAAACTGAAAACTTTATAAGGATTCTAGATTTCAACCTGAATTAGTTTTCAGTGAACGAGGATATTTGATGTCAAAATAAATGTATTAATGTTCTGTGCTACGATGCATTTCGTCTAAGAAAAAGTGTAAAGGGAATACTGTATGATGATGTTCCTCTCAGTACAAAAACTTCAGGATTTGTTAAAATAACTTTTTAAATTTCATTGAGGAAATAGAACTGCAATGCATTTCAAGTCCTGCCTTCTGTTTTTGCTTTAATATCGTACTTATATGTGAAATCAAGTTTGTTTTCCAATAATAATCAATTGAATAAACGTTCATATAATGATTATATGAATTATGAGTAACATATTGACTATGCTTTAAAATTGAAAAAGACTAGTTGATAATTCGACTACATTCATCTTAATATTGTTATATCGATTATTCAAATATAATAGTTAGTGAATATTAAAGTTGTATTTAGAAACTTTAGACGGTGCATTGATGAGAGAGCTTTATAATTGTGAAATTATTTATACCATTATATCTATAACGAGAGTGAACTAAAAAACCTAATTGTGCCAAAATCTTAACATCTGGGGTTGACATATAGAAAACTTAGTGTTATTAATACGAATTACAAATGCCATAGGAACAACTAACGCCTGAAAAAAGATAAGAGGAAGAATTGACGTAGGAAGTGAAGATATTTTTGGGTTAATAGAATGCCAATGAAACAAAAACAATATTACAACAGCATGCTGCATCTATGAAAGAAATGAAAAGCAAATAAATTTCATGATGTTTCGATGAGAAACCGTAATATAGAAATCATACGAAAAAAAAATGGTGGGAAAAAAGATCTCTGAAAGATTGATAATATAGTGAATCTTCTGGAAAAAAGATTAGACGGAAAAGAGAGAAAACAAAATCGTCTGAGTAAAGAATATATATAAAAAGCTTCACTTAACTGGTGCTAAAAATACATGGTGAAATACAAAAACGAGCACTAGAAGCGAAGTGAAAAAGAAAAGTAATTAAGCAGGGTTCGTACAAAAACGATGAATGGTGAAGTGTTGAGATGAAGCTGTACAATAGAAAAGCTGTAACTGAACGAGTCATTAGATGGTATGAGACTTTTGATAATAAACTTCCGATAACAAAGAATAATATATATATATATATACATATATATATATATATATATATATATATATATATATATATAAATACATATATAAATATATAGGTACATATATATATATATATATATATATATATATATATATATATATATATATATATATATATATATATATATATATATATATATATATATATATATATATATATATATATATATATATATATATATATATATATATATATAATATATATATATATATATATATATATATATATATATATATATATATATATATATATATATATATGTATGTATATATTACAACGTATTTCAATATAACTTCATTTTTTTTATGAGAAGTATTTTCATTTTGCTCATAGGACATGTGAAAAATAATGTAAATTATGTTATCCCCATAGATGGCTCTGAATTTATAAAAATGAATACCGGGAATCACTGAAACAATACATAGAGAGAATTCATTTCCTATGGTTGGCATTATCTTCTTGATATGGATGAGCGCACATTTCACGGAGACAATGACCATGTTCAAATGAAATTCGAAGTAGAAAATCCTGTATACGCTTTGTCAACTTATACGTAGCTTCATTTCCGCATAGTTGAGAATCACTCATGAGGAACTTTCCATTCAATTTCGGAGAAATAATTTGACAAAGAAAAAGAACTATGAATTTTTCAAATGTAAGAAGTTACGTTCTGATTTATCGAAAGCGTCAACAATGAAGAATATTAAATACTTCTTAATGACTAGAATTTACCATTTGTTTATACTACAAAAATTATTTCGTGTGAAATATTGAAATGATCTCAAATCATAGTAGCTCCCTTAACAAAATAATTTTGAGAAAGATACGTCAAGTAAACTAACACAAAAATAATTAATGGAAACATGAAATGATGTTTAAGATTTCAAGTAAAAATATAATTGAGTATTTTATCCTCAAAATATGTGAATTTTCAAGATATTAGATCATATAGCAAAACTGGTAATAAAAAAATTGAACATTTTAAAAATAATAAAACTTATTATGTTTCTATCTAAAATCTACTCACAATGATTTAAGATATAAAATAAGTATTTCATTCAATGAGCTTTTGATTACACAAAGCAGGGAAGTATTTTTGAATGAATATAGTGAACATATATAAAAGGTTATTCAAATAATGTATTAATGGATAAATGATGCAAACTTTCAAAATTCAGGTAGTATTCACAGATATTCAAAGTTGACCTTGCATTACAGTACATATATATATATATATAATATATATATATATATATATATATATATATATATATATATATATATATATATATATATATATATATATATATGTCGCAGCCAACTAACTTAATTAGCCTTTCAATCAACAGCCTAGCCTCTTTGCTAACAGTTCAACCTGCGGCCTGCATGATATTCAGCCATTTGATCAAACGGCTATGCAAATGACTTGGATCGATGACGTTTCATTACTTGCCTTGCCGAAACTCTCCGAACTGTCAATATGGCGTCGCCCATCATCTAATTAGATGGCGTTTTCCAAAGTTTAATGGAAAATAGTACAATGGAAGAGTGTAGTGAATGGCTAGACTATTGACTGAAGGGCTAATTAAGCTATTTGACTGCGACATATATATATATATATATATATATATATATAAACAAAAACACATATATATATATATATATATATATATATATATATATATATATATATATATATATATATATATATATATATATATATATATATATATATATATATATATATATATATATATATATATATATATATATATATATATATATATATATATATATATATATATATATATATATATATATATTTATTTATATATTATAATTTAAGAAATTTTCTCGGGAATGTGGCTTAGCTAAAATGGAGATTCATTTGTTTTTACTATTTCATCATTTATTCCTTTTTTCCAACGTTTCGGCTTTAAAAAGCCTTTTTCAAGAACTACAATGGAGAGAAAGAAAAAATTATTATCACACAAAGTTACATTTAGTCGATAAATGAATTTTTTTTTTAAATATTAAACGAATTGGACAAATTTTTACAAATATCACAGAAAAATTTTTACCTAGTTGAATTATCTTCGGAAACAACGGACACTCATTTCGTTAATCTTATGAATTTATATACAAACTTCGAATGAATTCATATTCACAATTGTTTTTACTTTTTCACCCACCTTTCCACTGTACTTTATATATGCGTATGGCGTGCAAATTCCAGAAAACCACCAGATTGTTTCGCTGGACGTAGTGTTCCTTTACAAAAATATTCCTACGGAATTGGCTATAGATGTGGTGGAAAAAAAATGGAATAAAATAAGAGATTTCACAGATATTCCTTCGAGAAATTTTAAAGAAGGTATAAAACTGACACTGACGTCAACATATTTTAGCTATCAGAATGAATATTTCAGACAAATAGAAGGATGCGCAGCGATTGCGCTATAACGCTCTAGCGTTATAGCGCAATTTGAAGATTTGGAAGACACGGTATTGCCAAAACTAGATTTTTACTTGCCCTTCCTTTTTAGATATGTTGATGATAGCCTCACAGCCATTTCAAAAGGCAGGAAACAATACATTTTGGATATTTGCCACATATATTACAATAAGATAAAATTCACTATAGAAGTAGAAGAAAACCAAATTGTTAGACATGATGAATCCAATAAGATAATTACTAAATGGTATACAAAACCAACGTTGTCTGGTAGATATCTTAACTACCTTTCGAATCATCCACATAGACAGAAACTGTCGTAATTGGTCTAGCTGACAGGGCTTCCAGGTCACAGTTTCAGTATTGACGCAATAAAAAAAGCAAAAGAAGTTCTAAAACAGAACAGTTATCCCTGAATTAAATTTTTGTGAGTAGAATGAAGAAATTCACTGAAGGAAACAAGGGAAGAATTCGCGATAGACAGAGTTTCACATCGTTTTCGTACATATATGGACTGTCGGAGAGTATACAGAAAGTACTGGAACCCAAAAACATACACCATATATGAAATTCCATGTTCCAACTGTGATGCTGTCTATATCGGACAATCAATCCAATACTTATCAAACCGTTCGAACGAACATAAATATGATAAAAAAATATAACAGCTCTTTCAAACCATGAAACTAAATACAAACATGAGTTCCAGTTTGAGAATACCAAAGTATTGCACAGGGAAACCAACAGGAGAATACGAGAAATCCTGGAAATGATATGTTTGAAAAAGAATAATCAAGCTATAAATGAGAAAACAGATATTGAAAGTTTGAGCAAAATATACCTCAACATTTTATAAAAAATAATAAAAAAGTAAATAAAAAACATGAAAAAATTTTTATTATGAATTTTCGTCTTTTTTCTCAAAAATTGGCTCCCCATGTATAGCGGAAAAGTCGGGGACAAGTAAAAACCATCGTAAATATGAATTCATTCGAAGTTTACATTACCGGTCATATCACAATTGGAGCTTAAAGTTTAACACGATCACTCAACTTAAAAATAGAATATTAAACATTACACTTGTGGATTATAGTCGCAGTTCCTTGCTCAGGTTGGAACGGATTTTGGTTAGCAATGACTATCCAAGGTTACTTGTAAATAAGTTCCTTTGGAGTACCAACGCCGTATCATCTAGTTCTTCCTCTCAAACCAATCACCATACAGAGAGTGCTTCACAGACTACCTGTCTCAAATATTGATCTTTACCATACATCTCTGATCTAACTGTAAAACTGACACACATTTTCTCGAATATGGAACACCTAAAATTAGCTGAATATAACTTTATGTCAGGCCGCTGCGTCTTCACAAGGTTGAAAGATGAGATTTCCCAATCCTTGATGTCAGATGTTGTGTACAGTATACCGTGTATGGATTGTGAACTTGTTTATAGGTCAAACATCTCAGAACGTAAAAAGAAGAATAACTCTTCACAAAAGCGATGTAAGAATTCATCCAGATAGATGTGCCTTGGCACTTCATTCATCTAAAATGGGACATTGCTTTGATTTTGAAAATTTCAAGATCCTTGCCAGGATGCCCATTCATCAAAAAAGAATATTTCTGGAAATGTGCCACATAAACCAGAATCCTAATAACGTTAACAAAAGGACGGATATCGCAGGGCTTAGTTGTATAATGCAGTCATTTGCTTTCTTTAGCGTTTTAATTGCAGATCTGGCATCTTTGGGGTGGTTGGTTTTGAGATTACTCGTTGACCCTACTATTTTTGTCTGTTGAGGTGTTTCTGTGGTTTCGACGGTTTGTTTTAGTTTTTGACATTTGTCATTTTGCCGTTTTTCGATGTGATGTTTTCCTTGATGAGGTTATATCATCTGTTTTGTTTTTATGAATTTTGAGAATGACTTAACACTGTCGGACCTGTTTAGTATGCTATTTACAATTTTTGATTCATAACTTAATTCTGTAATTCTTATGATGGTGATATTTACATACAACCTCGATAATTGTAAGTTGTTATAATTGTGTTTTAATTTTTTGACATTGTATATTTATATTGTAGAGTCCTGAGGAAGGATATATATCATTATCCGAAATATAGACATGATTGACAAATTGGTTATGTATTCACATTAGTTGACCCCTTTTAAATTTTGCCGAGAACTCACATTTTTCTAAATTTAATTCACATATTATATATATATATATATATATATATATATATATATATATATATATAGATATATATATATATATATATATATATTCTATATATATACATATATATCTATATATATATATATATTATATATATCTATATATATATATATATATATATATATATATATATACATATATATCTATATATATATATATATATATATATATATATATATATATATATATATATATATATAATATGTGAATTATATTTAGAAAAATGTGAGTTCTCGGCAAAATTTAAAAGGGGTCAACTAATGTGAATACATAACCAATTTGTATATATATAGGTATATATATATATATATATATATATATATATATATATATATATATATATATATCTATATATACATATATATATATATATATATATATATATATATATATATTATATATATATATATATATATATATATATATATATATATATATATATATATATATATATATATATATATATATATATATATATATATATATATATATATATATATATATATATATATATTTATATATATATATATATATATATATATATATATATATATATATATCTTTTTTTTTTGATTTTTCTTCTACTTCTTATATATATTTTTTCTCAATATAGTGTTTGTTCTTAGTATTAGGTCACATTGATTAACACAAATTAGATGAAAATGATCTGTGATAATGTGTGCTTTAAAATGTTTCATTATTTTTATTTATCATAAATAATGTTGATCGTCTACGTTTGAAGGTTGAGCCACAAATATTCGCACCGTGTCTGCACTGGGTCCGCACCGAGACACGGCCGTGTGTTCGCCAATAAGTTCAAAGCCACACATTTCCGACATACGGCCGCATGAGCGCGGTCGGTAGTTTGTCAGTTGGCTTCACGAAGTTGTGAGTGTCAAAAAACTGAAATGTTCGCCAGCTTCAGCAACAGCGAATTGGCAACAATAGCTATTGCGTTGGACTATGAAGAAAATGAGAAAAATAGACCAAAATCATGAAAAATGTACACAACGCTTGGAAAGCAAGATATGTTGAAGACGAGATCTGCACGTTGCTTCCTAATCTAATGGACGATGAGACCAAATTATCGATACTATCGATATTTCTAGTATATGCCGAGAATCCATCGGACAACGCGGTGTGTCCATCAAAAATTGAAACACGCACTAACTCGCATGGTGCGGGCTTGGCGCATACATGTGTGGCTCTACCTTAAGGGTAATAATATATTTTATCTTACACTTGTATATTATATGTTTATTTCATCTTGGATATGATTGCTATAAACACATTCATTATGCCCTAGGGCGTACTGAGCGGGCGTTATGGATCATAACGCCCGCTAATTGTACGAGGAGAAATTAAGCAACTTTCATTGATTAAATACTTCATAATCCTTGTCGACTCTGGATTTCTCCGGCAATAAATTATTCGCAGCTTTGGCTGCATTTTCTATGATATTCTTGGATTAATTCATTTTCATTTCCATTATTTCTATAAGACTACACCAAGAAAGCAGCAATGACATTCACTAAATATGATGACAAAAATATTCACAAATGTCAAATTATCAACAAATGACATGCCTACTATGAGAAGGAAAATGGAGAGTACAGGAACAATGAACCGATTTTAAAATCGATTTTTCATTAGGTATAATAAAATAATTTTTTCGTGAAAAATAAAATCTTGTATGCACCACGTGCGTTACTAGATCCTAACGCCCGATGGGCGTTAGGATATAATGCACTTGGTACATAAATAACTTATTTTCAAACGTACAATAATAACGTCATTTCTCGATTAACAGGATCATCGAAAAGTTCTATTTCTCCGCCAAGTAGGAGAAGTGTTGCTACGCAACACTTTCTCGGCCGGCGGCAGGAAAAATGTTACTATGCAGAAGATGAATTGGTAACCATGAACAAAAAACTCCCCAACTCAAACGTCATTTTCACTTTCAACCACTTCTCACCAGGTTGCGAATTATAACTATCAATTATTTTACTTTATATCTGTCAGAATCAATTTTGCGTGGCAACCGTAACTAGGCAAATGTTCCATAATTCATAACGATCATAAGTGGATAGAATTATGTGCGTAAATATGAATATGGATATTCAGATTTATATGAATTTAAAAACGTTCGAAAATAAAATAACATATTTCATATTTCGGAGTAGAAGTGACTTTTTATGGCTCGCTTTCAATTACCCGCCTCACGGTAAGCTCAAGCTTGCCATGAAAAGTGACACTTCTCCTCCTTATGAAATAATATACTATCATGTAACTGTTTAAATTTATAAACGTCATTTTTTGAAAGGCCTCAAAATGATCGAAGCTTCAATAGACAATAATAATAATATATATATATATATATATATATATATATATATATATATATATATATATATATATATATATATATTTTTTTTTTGATAATTTTGTAACTGACCTAATTTATTAATTAAATAATATTTTACTGGTATGAGGTCATATTAAAATGAGGTTTATTAAAAATATAACACTTTTTACATGTATAACGCGTTTCGACCGTCCAGCCATTCTCAAATACAAACATATACTAAATTACAATATTCAAAGTGAATTATGCCAGGTTGTACAAAAAATCGGTTCTGTTATCGGTTCGTCGATTGAATCTTCTCGGAGTGTGTATATCTTTTTTCCTTTTCCCTGCTTCTTTCTTCCTAATATTATGTCTCACGTAAAATATTATGATATATTTTACCAAATTCTTCGATGTCAGTTCTTGAATTTATTGTTCTCGTTTCTTCCTTTTGAATATTTATCATTTCTAAAATACATCTTTTATAATGGTTTTTTTCTTCTGTCAGAATTTCGGGCCAAACATGCAATTGAAAAAATACACCAATTTGACCTAAATAACCCCGAAATTCTGACAGAAGAAAGAAACCATTATAAAAGATGTATTTTAGAAATGATAAATATTCAAAAGGAAGAAACGAGAACAATAAATTCAAGAACTGACATCGAAGAATTTGGTAAAATATATCATAATATTTTACGTGAGACATAATATTAGGAAGAAAGAAGCAGGGAAAAGGAAAAAAGATATACACACTCCGAGAAGATTCAATCGACGAACCGATAACAGAACCGATTTTTTGTACAACCTGGTATAATTCACTTTAAATATTATAATTTAGTATATGTTTGTATTTGAGAATGGCTGGACGGCCGAAACGCGTTATACATGTAAAAAGTGTTATACTTTTAATAAACCTCATTTTAATATGACCTCATACCAGTAAAATATTATTTAATATATATATATATATATATATATATATATATATATATATATATATATATATATATATATATATATATATATATATATATATATATATATATATATATATATATGTTCAGAAAGATTTCCGCGGTCGAAAGTATTTGAAAAAGTTGGTTCTCGGGATGAACCGCGTAAAATATTTGAAAAATCTCGACGTTTCGGCTCCTTTTGCGAAGAAATCTTCAGGAGAATTAGAAGGGAAAATAATTCAGATACGTGGCCTCAATCTGCTTACTCCACGAATCGAATTAGGAGGAATCAGAAATAATACGATTGCGTGGTCTCAAACTGCCTACTCCACCAACCGTACTGCTTCCTGTCAACTCTGAAGTCTCAACCTGCCTACTCTTCAGAGTCAACTGACGGGCCGATCGTCGCGTGGCCGTATTTATAGGGAAGGGGGGCGGGTACTCTATTGACGTAGTTATTGACGTAGTATTGACGTCAATGGGGTATTCACGCACGGTATCAGTGCGGGATGCACTCCGATTGGGTGTGACACGGCGACCACTGAGAAGCGACTTCCATGCTGATGGGAAACTGTGACTGTCATATCTGGTGTTCAAACAATTTGGACGTTTGTCTATTTCTACAGCTTCACGAAATATTCGGGATTTGAATGATCGGACGGGAGCAATAGTTCTTGTATTGGGGAAATCGATAATGTGGCCTGTTTGGGTGTGATGTTGGGAAAGGGCGTTGGTGATATCTGAATGTCTTACTGAAAGTGAATGTTCCTTGGCACGGACCTGAATTCGTCGGTTCGTTTGTCCTATATAAGAACGAGGACAATTGGAACAGGGAATCTCATAAACACCGTGATTTTCGTTAGGAATTTTATCCTTGACGGATCTGATTAGATGGGAGAGTTTTTGTTGGGAGGTGAATATGGTTTTGATGTTTGTGTTTTTGAGAGATCTTGCGATCTTATCTGTTACTCCTTTGATGTAAGGAAGGAATAATTTAGGTGTAGATTCTTGGTCAGTGGGATTGGAACGTGGTAGAGGTGGGGTGATGTTTGTGTGTTTGCGTATGTTCTTGTTGATTTGATATGTGTTGTAACCGTTCTGTAAGAATATATGTTTTAGAGTCTTGAGTTCTGATTCACGGTGTTCGTCGTCAGATAGTCGAATGGAGCGGTAGATTAGGGTATTAACTACAGAGTTAAGTTGAGAGGGATGGTGGTGAGACTGGGCGTTCAGATAACGGTTTGTGTGGGTGGGTTTACGATAAACTGAATAGTTCTAATTCTCCTGAAAATGGCTTCGCAAAAGGAGCCGAAACGTCGAGATTTTTCAAATCTTTTACGCGGTTCATCCCGAGAACCAAGTTTTTCATATATATATATATTTTCATATATATATATATATATATATATATATATATATATATATATATTCATTTATTTATTTATATATATATATATATATATATATATATATATATATATATATAAATATATATATATATATATATATATATATATATATATGATAGACTTGGTTCTCGGAATGAACCGCGTAAAAGATTCAAAAAATCTCGACGTTTCGGCTCCTTTTGCGAAGCCATCTTCTCTTCAGAGTCATCTGAAGTTGACTCTGAAGAGTAGGCAGGTTGAGACTTCAGACTTGATAGGAAGCAGTACCGTTGGTGGAGTAGGCAGGTTGAGTCCACGCAATCGTTTTGTTTCCGATTCCTCCTCATTCGGTTCGTAGAGTAGGCAGATTGAGGCTACGTATCTGAATTATTTCCCTTCTAATTTACCTGAAGATGGCTTCGCAAAAAGAGCCAAGACGTCGAGATTTTTCGAATTTTTTACGTGGTTCATTCCGAGAACTAAGTTTTTAAAATACTTCCGACCGCGGAAATCTTTCTGAACATATATATATACACAGAACGAAAAACGTACGTGAATATAATGAATAAAACCATTGTGATAATGTATTCGGACATCGATTTTCAACCGATGCTCTAGTTCATTGATTCAATGTATTATTATTAATTGCTTGATGTTCAAGTGATTATATCTATCCCCGAGAGGCGTTAATTTCATCACCTGGATTTCATAACAAAGAACATTCTACTAATGACCATTGTGTATCAGTCAATCAACGTCCAGCATGATATTAATGTTTTCTGTACATCAACCGATCAACTGCAGTCATTGAATTAAGGAACTCAGGACATTGACTCAATCACCGATACATTATTTCTAAGCCATGCGCACAATGACTTTCGAACATCGTTCAATGTTCGAAGACGTTAATATAATGTAAAAATACATCGATCTGAGCCTACAGGTTGCACTCCCTTAAAATTTTTATTTTCATAAATAAAATAGACTACACTTTTATATGTATATATATATATATATATATATATATATATATATATATATGTATGTATATATATATATATATAATATATATATATATATTATATATATATATATATATATATATATATATATATATATATATATATATATATACATATATATATATATTTATTTATTTATATATATATATATATATATATATATATTTATCATTGTATATATATATATATATATATATATATATATATATATATATATCTATATATATATATATATATATATATATATATATATATATATATATATATATATGTATATAGTGACAGGTATATAATTGCAAATAGGGAAAAAATGTCTATATATTATTGCTAATGCTCCAAGCAATTATGATGGCATTGTCGAACGAGAACGTTCCAAAGATAACTACTTACAGATAGAAAAGATTCATTGAATAGGAATAATACAGTTTATTCATAATTTTTCAAATATTGACATAAGATATGTGTATTACTGTATACAATTCCTTGACGTCAAAAAAAAAAGTATTCAATAAACGACCGACACATAATACTTTCTGGAAGAAAACTCAAATCGGAAACATATAAATAATTTTTAAACAACTAGGTATCAACAGCTCTTATAACATAGAAAAACTTATATCTAATTCCATCGAAGTATGTATACTCTTCTTGAATTTTTGTTATATCTTCGTCAATTGTGAAAGATTGAATTGAAGTTTCCTTAGAATTAAAAAAGTATATCCATTCTTCAATTTCTTGTGGTGTTTTTGCAAGATATAAAAATGAGTGCTGTAAGTGAAAATTTTGTGTTATTCATTTTTCCAGTGATATTTTTCTTCACAACTTTGTTGGTGGCTGCCTCATCTCGGTCATCTAGAAATAAAAATATATTATGGTCGAGAATGGAAAAGGTGAATTTCTTATATAGAGTTTCTTTTTTATTGGGACTCTACTTTTTAATGAAATGAGTATCTTATGAACTTTAAATATGATGTTCAAGAAATATGTATCAAATTACTCTGAAGCTGTCATTTGATTTCATAACAAATGAAAAAATTGTTCTCTTTCAACCCTGACTAGAACAACCATCTGACATAGAATGATAATATCAAGCTCTTTTTGAACTACTAACATTAGCATCACGGGGTGAACACCATTCACTCAAAAACACAATCTACACAAGCAGATACCTACTTTCCTCAATATTTTCGATTTCCAATGGGCCTAGTAAAAACTCAATCGCCTTGTCTTTGACATTGCCATTGAACAGAAATGCAATGATTTTCGCACTTCTTTTTCACAGTTTTTGAGAAAACAATTATCGATTTTCGTTCTTCATGGTTGAGTCCATATCAATCTAAAAGTAAAGTTATAATAGTAAGCTGCAACTATAGCTATATTATATGGTATATTAGAGGTATTACAATAAAATTATACAAGAATAAATTAAAAATCATGAAAAATATACCAGTTTGACCATCGACAATTTAATATAGTTACATAAAGTGAACAAGGAAAATTCTTCAATAATTCTTTAAAAAAACCATACCTACGCCACAGTTGCAAAGTAGACATCTCATGTCAGGAAGTTTGTATTCTAGCGACGGGTTTCTGCATTTTCGATCTCAGCGGTGAATTGTTGGTTTCCAATATCTTTGGTGGATGGCGCTCTGGGTTGTTATACAGATAGTAGTCTGACCATGATTTGTATTGGGGAAAAGTAAATACTGAATAAATATGAAGGTGCATGGAATATTTCGGTTTCTACTTCAGATCCAGATCACACTCACAAGTATGGTCACAACCTGCAATAAGTGATTATTTTTCAAGATGATGTTGAAAAAGTGTAGACCGTCAAATTTTAGTGAATAGTAGATTTTTTGTAAATACAATTTTCTTTTCAGTAATATACTGAATTTAAAGGAGTATTCAGCAAAACAATGTATGAGCAAGTTCCATTATTGAGCATATCTATTTTTTATAGCAAAATTCATAGTAGTTCGCGAAATAATGTAAAAATTGTTCAAAATGCAATAAATTTATATATTTTTACTACAAGTGCTCGAAACACACCATGTTTTCATTCTTTCGTCTCTTTCAACAGTGGTCAGTGTAACTACTTATTTTTTTGAGATTGTATTCTGGCAAAAAATATGTTCGTAACTTTTACTCAAATGTTATAAAAAACTAACAAGATTAAAATAATACAGTTACTGTACTTACCACCTTCTGAAGAAACTGCTTCCACAAAAATTTACTTATACACAAATAATACTTCACCGTTTGGCTGTTAGCGTTAGATAGATACCCGTATAGCGAATTAGGCGGAAATTTGGCATATTTACGTTGAGACGGTGGGGGTGCAGCAAGAAATTCATCAATCCATGATCTTTATGCATTGTCCCAATGCTCTCGGACATTGACCGAATGACTTAAAACATTAGGTGATGAACGCAGTGCATTGCTATGATGAACTATACATTTAATGTTTTCAATCATTAATGTTATGCCTATTGAACATAGCTTTA
This sequence comes from Cynegetis impunctata, assembly GCA_030704885.1. NCBI lineage: Eukaryota > Metazoa > Arthropoda > Insecta > Coleoptera > Coccinellidae > Cynegetis > Cynegetis impunctata. The sequence continues at coordinate 21,848 of JARQZK010000215.1, read as the reverse complement.
TTAAAAGAGGGATTATGACAATGTGTCGTGATGATTAAATGTACATAGTATTGATCACTATGTAGTCATTAACTTGATGTATTTTTTACATTGTTCTGATGTAAATAACATTATAAAGATGACTTTTTTCATTAGATTCATGATTCAATTACATTATCATAATGACATAGATTTCATTATAACAACCAAATTGTTGATTGATCAATCACAGAAATTCATTATTATCAATAAATTTTGGACATTGTCCTAATGAAAAATACGTTATGATAATGAATATGCGGTTAATCATTGGCAGTGATTGATATCAGGCTCATTATTTTTTTCGGTATATATATATATATATATATATATATATATATATATATATATATATATATATAACAAGTAGAGCAGAATTAACGGTATAGCCCGCTTATATGGAAGCAGCCGTTGACACGTGTTTCGGACTCTTTAGTTCTCATCAGAACGGCGTAGCCAAGCATTGGATTGAAAACTTGGAGATGAAAATAGCACAATAAACGAAATCCCCTGCTACGGAAGACAATCAATCATTATTGTTTGAACTCTCCGGTTTGGGAGATTTGATCAAACTTTGCCACGGAGGCGATTAATGCCATCCGCGAGATCTCAGACCGAGTAAATAAACAACAACAAAGATATTAGTCGCGGAGAGTTCAAACAATAAGGCACAAATGTGTGATTGTCTGCCGTAGCAGGGGATTTCGTTTGTTGTGCTATTTTCATCTCCAAGTTTTCAATCCAATGCTTGGCTACGCCGTTCTGATGAGGACCAAAGAGTCCGAAACACGTGTCAACGGCTGCTTATGTATATATATATATATATATATACATATATATATATATATATATATATATATATATATATATATATATATATATATATATATATATATATATATATATATATATATATATATATATATATATATATATATATATATATATATATATATATATATATATATATTTACCTAATAAATATTTTTCCTGGGTACTTTGTGGTGTGAAAGATTAAAATATTTACACGTATTTTGATGGACCTGATTCGCTTTAATCTGTCTGATTTGACTATTATGCAGTACGAACTACGTTTGGCTGCGTCAGATAACCTGAAAGAAAACTACACAACCGTCGTGATACACATCAAAGATGTCAACGACAATCCCCCTGTATTCGAAAGACCGACATACCGAACCCAGATTACAGAAGAAGACGACAGGAATTTGCCAAAGAGCGTTTTAAGGGCGAGTTCCAATTCATGTTACCGGCATGCGTTCATTTCAATGCGCTACGTGTTTTTGATCTGTGATTCTGTTCATTGTGATAATTTTTCACCTATTATGTTTGACATGATTATTTAGCTAGCATGTACGAAAGATCAAATTGGGTGAAATCATATCAACATAAATTCTCTATAGAACTAATCGGGAGCTAATCTCATAATCAATAGTTAAAAATATTCATTTTTCGGTGCAGTGATGACTGAAAGTCTTTATAATTAATTTGTTCAAATAATCTCCACTTCCAATTAATTATTACCAAAAAATTTCTATATAAATCATGAAAATAAAAAACCTCCTTAAAAAATGAAGGAGTGCTATTTACTTCACTAATATATCAGTTTCAAATTCTCTCGGAAACTGGAATACCGAAGCGTTACATCGCCTTTGCTTACCAATTTAACTCAATTAATCTGGCTCAAGTTATTATCAGAAATTGTAGACCATCACGAGAATTCGGATCGTAGCCATATTGAATGTTCAACAGAAAGTTGAACTGAATAATGAATGGAGGTCATCCCTATTAGAATATACAAATTATAGAGATCAGCAGGTTCTGTTGTCCGTAGAAGTTCAATATTGATTAGTTCATAATAGACACAAACAATAGGATGGCCTGTCTGTTGTTCGACATGCTAATAGCGGACCATTGTGATCTGGCAACAATTTCTCAAAGTCAAATTAATTTTTTTTGTGATTTGCCCAATTTAATCTTTTCGATAGCGGCACAATAGGGAAGTGTGCACATTACAAGTTAGTAATTTTGGCTTAGCATCGTATTATATGCTGCTCGTGAATCGTATGATATCATGCACAAGATTGTTATCCCATAATGTGAACAGGGACTGACTCAAATATAGGGAATTGTAGATCTCCCGATTTTAGTCACTCAGAATTGAAAGTACTCTTGTTTAAGAACATTTTCATTTTTTTCGAAAAAATTTGCAACAGTTAAATGAATTCGATCAATTTTTTATGCGTAGAATTCTATGCAAGAAGGGAAACACATATTTTCATCAGTATCAAAAATAACCCCGATTATTTCAGACTCAAAGGAAGTTATACATTATTCTTATCACATATAGACGTGTGTCTTATCTTAAACAGAATGTGTTTCATCTGAGTCCGTCTCTTTCTCATTTCGGAACATATCTCGCTCTCTAAACATATACTTTTTGATTGTAATTAGTTGTGATGAATTGTTGTAACGCATGTGTAGTACGAGCTAACCCTGGTAGCATCCGACAGCTTGAATGAAAACTTCACTACCGTTATCATCCACGTGAGGGATGTGAATGATTTACCCCCTATCTTCAATGCAACTATCTACAGAAAAACGGTGCAAGAAGAAGTTCCCGGTAGTTACCCCCGGATACAGATGAAGGTAAGTTGGAAAATTTTTATCTTGATTTTCTAATGAATTTCTTATTTATTTATTATTATATATATATATATATATATATATATATATATATATATATATATATATATATATATATATACAGGCCGTTTTTCTTTAATCATGTGGTAACATTGCTTATATTTCTAAACCGTAACAGATATGGAAACCATTAAATGGGTAAAAAGGTAACTATTATGGTGAGCAGTAAATTGCTCAGAAAAATCTAGGGAGGACTTTCGCCGTTTCCGAGTTATACAGGGGAAACTGAAAATGGCGTTTTTGGTTTTTTACGAATAGAATTGTCATTTTAGAAAATATGAAAAATGGAAGAAAAAATTTTTATTGTATTCAAAATGTACTATAACTATATAAGAATAAATTTTAGATTGAACGTTTCGTCTCAACACACGGCCACCATCAACTTTTTTTTTCGAATACGGACCTGTCTTTTTTATTGGGCAAATATTGATAAAGCGATAAAATCACAATTCGGTGGTGTATCACACTTGATATTTTTATAGCGTTTCATTCAAAATAACTAGCATCATCAGAGAAAACAATTTTTAATTACGGTCCTGTCCTTAGTTTTTTTGTAAATTGTTTTGATTTCTTCAAAACTTATTCAACTATTGGCATACTTCTGACAATAGGCAATAATTTTTATGAGAAGGTACCCAAACATAACGAAAATTCGTATTTTTCATGTCTGGAAATTTTTGTATTATACAGTAATCCTTGTTTCGAGGCTGATTTTTCCTGAATCAATTTTTATAGGGAATATTTTTATAATTCTCAATCGTGGAAATAGGTAACGAAAATATTCGTTTTTGGTCAAAATACGATTGTTGTGTAATTCAGTACAATTAAGAAGTAGCATCTTACTTCATTCGTCATTTTAAACACGTAGGCTTTGCTTGTTTTCTATGGCAGGAAAAATAAATGAGTTGTTGATATCTGTTAAGAACTGTCAGACGTTTATGCACTGGGTTACATAATATTGAAGATGTATTCAAATGATAAGGACTGATCACTGATATGCTATTTACTTATGCAAAATCAAATAGAAATCCTCTTTTGGCAAGAAATATGTATGGTGAGCTATACCCGAATCGTCGTATTCCAAACATTCTAACATTTAAATGTTTAGACGATTAGAAAGAAATTTGATAGACTGTGGTGCATTTGACAGAAATAGAACTAGAAAATGTATTGTATCTGGAAGTATGACGAACCGAATAAATGTTTTATGTAAGCAAATATTTCCTCATAAACGATAACAAAAAGAAAAAAAAAATTTTTCAATTCAGAATTGGTCAATTATAAAAATATTTCTAATCAAGATTGTTCTTTACGAGAAATTGCCCACGAACCAGGGATTGCTGTGAAATCTACCAAAAATATTTTAAAACAGAACAAATACAAATGTTACAGGATACGCAAAGTTCATCACCTCAATTAAAGGGATTACGGAAGGAGAGTTCGATTTGCGAAGTGATTAAGACGTAGAAATAGGGAAGAAGGAAATATTTGTAGAAAAATAATATGGACGGACGAATCAGAATTCACCAATAATGGCAGGTTTAATAGAAACATCCATTATAGGTGGAATAATTCAAATGACCATTTACATAGAGAAACCAACTTCCAGGAAAGATTCGGAATAAAATTTTGTTTGGGAATTTTGGGAACAAAGGTACTAGGTCCTTTCTTTCACAATGATAATTTGAATAGTGGAATGTATTTAAATTTTTTATCTAATGAGTTTGATGAATACTTAGATGAATTGCCACTGAATATTCGCCGTGAAATACAACATTTTCAACATGACGGTGCCCCTCCCCATAATGCAGCAATAGTAAGGGATCATTTAGATGCAATATTCCCAACAAAATGGATTGGAAACAATGGACCAATTGCTTGGCCAGCTCGATCTCCAGACCTTAATCCATTAGATTTTTTTGTCTGGGGATACATAAAGGATAAAGTTTTTCCGACACCTAGTACAGATATCGACCATCTCAAACAAAAAATGAGAGATGCATGTAATAGCATTACACCCAACATGCTAGAAAATTGCCACAATAATTGTATGGACAGAAAACGTATGTGCATTCAACAAAGAGGTCGTCAATTCGAGCATTTAATGTAGTTTCTCACGTGGAATTCATTTTTTGTATGGTTTTTATTTTCCCCCAAAAATTCATTATAAAATAAATTGTTTTTCTGTTCGATTGTTGGTACTGATGATGCTACTAATTTTAAATGAAACTCTATAACAATATCAACTGTGATATACCACTGAATTGTGAGGATTGGAACGTATAAAAATTAATTCAAGAGAAATCAACCACGAAACAAGGATTACTGTAATACAAAAATTAAAATGTTCATTGTGATGGGGTATCTTCTTATCGAAATTATTGGCTAATGTCTGAAGTATGCCAATAGTTGAACAAGTTTTGAAGAAATCAAAACTATTTACAGAGGAACTAACAACAGGACCGTAATTGAAAATTGTTGTCACTGATGATGCTTATTTTGAATGAAACGCTATAAAAATACCGATTGTGATATACCACAGAATTTTGATTTTATCGCTTCATCAATATTTGCAATAAAAAAGACAGGTCCGTATTCGAAAAAAAAAGTTGATGGTGGCCGTGTTGAGACGAAACGTTCAATCTAAGATTTATTGTTACATGGTTATAGTACATTTTGAATACAATAAAAATTTCATTTTCCATTTTTTCATATTTTCTGAAATAACAATTCTATTCGTAAAAAACCAAAAACGCCATTTTCAGTTTCCCCTGTATAACTCGGGAACGGCGAAAGTCCCTAAAGATTTTTTCTGACCAATTTACTGCTCACCATAATAGTTAACTTTTTTCCCATTTAATCGTTCCCATATCTGTTACGGTTTAGAATATAGCAATGTTACCACATGATAAAAGAAACGGCCTGTATATATATATATATATATATATATATATATATATATATATATATATATATATATATATATATATCACCGGGAACTGGAAAAATCTATGTACAAAAAAAAATAATAGAATTTTGAAAATTGTGGACGTGGACAGATCAGCTCAAATTTATTAGTTAATGACACTTCCGGTTATACCGGAAGTGGATGTCAACTTGCACATTTCAAGTATCAGTATATAAATACAGATTTCTACGGGTCTACGTTATAGTTCAACTAGACTTTGTGTATCATATCCTATACCTAAGTCTTACCGTTTTTGACATATTCAAGTTTTGATGTCAAACATTGAGTTTGGGAGCTCTAAAAAGACCATGAAGTTTTTCTGTCAGGAAAGCTTTATTTATTCATTTAAACACTATTTCTATCTGAAAAAATGGTAACATCATGAGAATTCTGATCTATTTTGGTGAATATTAATACAGAGTTTTCAATAATTCAAATCAAAAATGATTTCAAGAAAACTGTCGGTCAATTTTTTTGAATGAAACCTCATGAATTTTATATGTTTATGTTAAATAGCAATAAATATGAGGGTAAATTTGTAAAAGGTTGTGTATCTGAAAAATTTTCAGTTGTTGAAATATTACCTAATGAATTTTGTATACGGTAATTTTATTACAAATTTTGGGTTCAAATACATCTAGGTAGCTATGACGGCAACGAAAATCAAAAACTGTCCTTTACCAGTTGAAAATTATTGATAACAATGCCGGGTCGCTCAAATTATACAAATGAAGATTATTAAATTTTTTTATTTATGGATAATGTGATAAAGTAATATCAAGAACATGTGACACATTTGCCAATCGCTCTCCTCAGAAACGGAAACCATCACAATAGGTGATGGTTAAATTGATAATTGAACATTTTGAGAAATTTGAATCGGTTAAAGCAGTATAGTGGAAATAAATAAACCTATCTTTAACAATTTGAATATTAAAATTGCCATTTTGTGACATTTTTTGCCGCATATCCCACAATGTCTGTGTGACAAGATGCGGTATGGACCGAGAAAGTTTTTATGTGAAAGTATATTGAAAATCGGCTGTGTGGTTTCTTTTAGTCGCGTAGTCGATCTGGCGCATTCGCCATTCTGTATAAAAGAGCAACAGCACTCGTGGTAAGGCAATTTTTGATCCGGAACCGCTACCTGATTATTACCTTTCAAATCAAATCTTTTAGCAGGTTCTCACTTTGAAAACCTGCTTATTAAAAAGGGGTCGATTAGCGCAAAGTTCGACCTAGGACCAAGATAGTTTTTCGTTTCATGACTCTTTATAATGTTTGGTACCTAAAACAATATAGTTAGTTTCATATGATATCTTGGATGGGATTGTTTTTGGTTCGAATTGGTTGGGGGCCTGACCCCCTTTGGAGGGGGGGGTTTAATAAATCCTGTTTACAGGATAAAGAGCGCAATTTTGAAGCAATAGGGTGAAAGTTTGTAAATAGGTAGTTTCATATAATATCTTGGATGGGATTCATTTTGGATCGAATTGGTTGAGGTGTTGACCCCTTAGGGGGGAAATAATTCTTGTTTCCACGACAGAAGCCGCAATTTTGTAGCAATAGGATTGAAAGTTTGTATCTAGGTAGTTTCGTATGATATATTGAATGGAATTGGTTTTGGTGCGAATTGGTTGGGGGTTGACCCCCCAGGGGAGGGAAATAAATCTTGTTTACACGATAGAATGCGCAATTTTGGGACCATAGGGTTGGAACTTTGTAGGTAGGTAGTTTCGACACCTTGGATGGTATTTATTCATTTCTATATGAATTGGTTAGAGGGTTGACCCCCCGGAGGAGGAAATAAATCTTGTTCAGGCGATAAAGGGTGCAATTTTGTAGCAATAGGGTTGAAAGTTTGTGAGTACGTAGTTTCGTATGATATCTTGGATGCGATTGGTAATGGGAGGAATTGGTTGGGGGTAGACCCCTCGGGAAGGAAGTAAGTATGGTTTACACATAAGAGGGCAATTTTTTTTTTGAATTTGGTACAAAAATCATGAATGAATAGATTTTCAAACTGGATACGTTATGAAAACCTGCTTTCTTAATGCAGCACGTTGCGATAGAGTTTTTTCTGTTTCGATTTGTCGAAGTGTCCGTGTAACTACTTTCCTGTTCGGAAAATCGACCCGAAATAAACATTAATTTTTAGAATTGCCTGATAATCTTTTCTTATTTATTTTTTAGGGTGCTGCGAAAAAAAATGTATTGTGTTTATTTCACTTTTTTGTGCTCAAACAACATGCATATCTATAGTTACATTTAGTTCAGTAAAATAAATAATATATAATTTCATCCTCCCATTGAAATACACGCCTATAGTAATGCAATTGTCAAATGTGTTCGACTCTTTTGAAAATTTTTGAAATCTTTAATGATGTTTTGGTTCCTTCCATTACAGTTTTCATTAAATGAGCAGACACTTTTTTTCCAGTAGACATACAATTCTATGTCTTAGTTGTTTCATTCAGTTTTATAAGTTTTCCATCCACAAATCATTCAAAAAGGTCTTTTCATCTTTGGAACGTCGTTCAGTTGAGCGAAAACAGATGATTTATTTCTGTTGGTTTTATTCCAAAACACCTGAGCTCATTGATATATATATATAAAGGGGTGAAACTTTTGTCCCGAAGGAATGAAATGTTGCATATACCGTCATAACATTTGATAGTTTAAGTAGTAGACTATTATATGTGCTTTATTTTATTCTTATGTAGGTGCATTAGAATTCATTGAAATATTTCTCAGCAACTGTTTATTCAAATGTATTTTAGTGTAACTAGTCATAAATTGAAGCAAGGTTCATATTAAGAACTTCTAATAATTTCTACTGGATTTTTTAACTCTCGTCCAAAGTTTTCGATATGTTTTCTATCACAAAATATTGAAAACATATAAGTTTGATTTATAAAAATATCCACCAGTATTCACCTTTTGAAATATATATTGTGCCTAAAGGGTTGCTTATTATGGTCCAATCTGTTTTCGAAGTATTCTCATGAGATAAGATGAAAATAGATATTCCGTTATTATACATTACAATTAGATGGAAAAATATTTTCATTAGAATCAGCTGGACTGACCCTTATTTATTTCAGAATTTCATTGTTCATTGGAAACTCATTTTTAGTTAATTTCATTTTTCCAGTTTATTGGTTGTATTTTACCCAAAAATAATGAAGTACTGCAGCGTATTAAAATTCAAAAGTCATATGCGGAAGTAGTTTTTTCTTCGTTATAGAAATTTTCGACTACAATTTTTTTGATGTCCGGGATTGCTTTCGATGCAGATTGATACTATAAAAAGTAGAGTGAACTTCTGGGAAGCAGGCATGCTGGGTTCAAATCATGGTTTAGGTATGGATGTTTGTGTATGTCTTTGAGATTCAGTGGTTCAAATTAGTTGAGTAATGAACAATATTAACAAGCCCATTAGCCCTTTGAAACAAGGGTTCAACTGTAGTTCCGTAGTGAGATAAAAAAACATTTTATTATATTGATATTTATTCTGAAATTTTGTATGGATTGTCTGGGTTTTGGAAGAAAACGTTTATGATTACCCAAATTATGATATATCCAAAAAATGGCATCAGCTAACTCAATGATTTTAGACGGCGAACTAGTTGTATCTACATTTATTTGAAAAATATGAATCTATTTTCTGGAAACTGCCTTAAACAGTGTGCTGTAGAGTTTTGAGCATTTATAGAGTAATATCGCTGAAAAGACATTGGAATCGGAATCTATGTCACTCAAATCACCTGAGCCAATCTTTATTTTCAAAGTTATTATAATAAATAAACGGTGCTTTTTAATTTGAGTCATTTAAAATTGTTCAAATTTTTTTTTTCTGTTGTTTCTGATATCTTGAAAATTCAGCAAGAGATTATAAGGGATTGTTTTTGTAATAGCACGAGTTACTCAAATTCATTGAAATGATCAAACGTTCTTGTATAATAGGTTAGATAAAATGAATTCTCCATAGAAAATAGATTAGAATTGATATATTTTATTTATGTTATGTATATTAAAACAAGCTTCCTTGTGAGCAGTCAATTGACAGTAATACCTATTAAATTAACAGATGGCTTATATGATATTGTTCATGTAGGTAGTATTCAAATTTCCTGACTTCTAGTGATAAAGTGTAAGAAGGAAAAAGTAATTCGAATACAACTATCTAATGCTTATGTGGATTCGTATATTATACTCAAGATTCAATATAACTAAATAAGGCATTCGGAAAAAAATTCTTACTCACCCTCCTGAAGAAAACAATAGCTGCATTTAAATTGAATTAATAAAAATAAAATAGATAGGAAATAAAATACATATACCTACACTATGAATTTTATATCCACCAATTTTCCTTTAATCCATCACTCTACAGTATCTTTCTTATAGTTTATAATTTATTACACCATAATGCCATAATTCTCAATTTTCGCTTGATGAGCTAATTCATTGAAAGAGAATACATTCATCTTTGTTAGAGCTGAGACTTTCTTAATGCATCTCAATAAGTTCTTCGCAAACATTTACTCATGCATTATTATAATTGTAGACATGCACAATTATCTCTCGAACCCACACCCCCTTAAATATGACTCGGTGCTTATAAATATCTAGGATTCCGAATCCCAATTATTCTCGTTGAAAACGTAAATAATCAAGTAAAATAATCTTGGTATATATTTAAAGAAACACTAAATCGTCTTTTCAAATAATTTCGTACCTCCAATCTGTTTTAATGCTTCTTTATTCATATATGGAGCCAAAATATGAATCTTTCATGTAATGATCTCAATACGCGATATTTTCACGAATTCTCAATTCTTTGAATTTATTTGTTGATCGTTCATTAATTTTACTTAATCTTCTGCACTGGTGGTTTCTTCATAATTTGTTATTCTTTTTGAATCTTATTTCATTGATGATTGAAATGAGATTTGAATCTAGATTGACACAATAAAAATATGATTAACGATTTCTTGGGTTTTTGATAAAATACCCAATAACGGAAGGATATCAAATGATAAAAATTGTAAAGATATAAAATGATAATTTTTTTGGAAAGGAAATGTGCTGATGTATCCGATATGCAGTGTTGCAGAGATCTAAAGTTATATTCAAATAAGGTGTTTTTATTATATGTTATCTGAGTACATCACAATTTTTTGAACACGTTACGGAAATATTTCAAAAATTATATTTTAACATATCCGGAAAATTTGAGATACAAAATAGACAGATGAGCAATGACAACAGAATTTGATATAGAATTGTTACCTGATTGGTACTAGACTTAAGTGCTCGATTTATATTATGTAGTCTACATGTTTCCATAATTTAGTTTGGAATAGTTACGCATATGTCACGAGATACGTACTTATCGTTTCAACATGAATATGTATAACTGTGAAATTTCCACCAGAAAATGTCTACAATAATTGCATTCAACATTTCATTACAGAATATGCAAATATGTTCAGATCGTTATATCAACATAATTAGAAGAATTTAATTCTAGAAGGATTACTAGTTTATATTCCGCTGGACGATCCTTCCATCCAAGTTTTTTGCAATTGGTTTTTCTATAGAGGATTTTGTTTTCAACATTTTTCTAGATAATACGAATATTGCAGAATGTACGAATATTTTATGATGTATTCAATTTCACAAGTGTTAAATCTCCTTCATTCTCACGAAAAAATTCGGATGCAAACATTTTTTCGAACTCTAGTGATTAATAGACTCATTGTTCTCAATTCTAACTTGACTTTATCTATAACACCCAAGTTTGAAGATTATGTCCATGGTAAGTTATATTTTCATTTGATTATGTCAGACAAAATATATACATACACATCTATCTATAAATATATATATATATATATATATATATATATATATTGATATATATATATATATATATATATATATATATATATATATATTTATATATATATATATATATATATATATATATATATATATATACATATACATATACATATACATATACATATACATATATATATATATATATATATATATATATATATATATATATATATATATATATATATATATATATATATAGGGTGACACAGAGCTACGTAATCGGTCCATAACTTTTTTGTCATTGAAGATATCGATATGAAATTTTCAGAGCAAATGTGGTCTGACTAAGTCTATTTTTCAAAATTATTTTGAAGAAAATTGCACTTCCGGTTTTCCCGGAAGTGATATTATCTTTGTTATTTCAAATGGAATACCCTGTATATTTTTTTGATTCTCGAATTTTTTATGTAATTTGTAATGAAATTGTCATAACATTCTTTATAACTTAAATGAACAATTTTCGAGTTATTAATTTCTTTCGTAAAATTTTGACAGTTGCGTCTTCAACAAAAATAGGCTATAACTTCTCTGTTAGTAGCTAAGTCTATTTGTATGCGGTTTAGATTTTTGTAACCTTGAAACAGTGTAACCTTGAAACAGTGTTACCTTTCGATTTGTATAACCATTCCCTATACCTAAAGTTACTAATAAAAAAATATTTCACAATTTTGTAATAATTTATATATCAATACACCTGAGATATCGTCTAGCGTGTTATTTTGACGTATCCATGTATACCAATAATAAAAATTATTTAAAATGTAATTGTGTCACCTTTTCTAGTATTTTTTCAGTTAATAAAATGGATTTTACGCGACAAGTAATGATAAATTTGGTTTACAGTATTGGAGAAGCGGATCGAAATGTTCTGCTAGCTAGTAGAATTTATCATCAAAAATATTCTTATTCTGATTCAACTACATTTTGTGATTCTGTTATTAATAAGCATTGATTTATTTCTGTATAACATTGAAATGTATAATTTGGAGTAACTGTTGAATCATGCGAATGTACTCCTCCTGACCAAAATGATAATATCAAACTTGACATTGCAATTTGACATCAGTCTACTACAAACATATGTTGTTTATAAACAACAATAATTATTGAATACTAACGTCTTAGAATTACTATTTTTCCAATATCTTTTCAGATATCAGCATCATGTGCTACAGACCTAATGAAAAGAAAAGGTGACACAATTAAATTTTAAACAATTTTCGTAATTGGTATCCATGGATACGTCAAAAATAACTCGCTAGTCGATTTCTCAAGTGTATTGATATATAAATTATTACAAAATTGTGAAATATCTTTGTTATTATCAACTTTAGGTATAGGGAATGGTTATACAAATCGAAAGGTAATTGAATAGCATATTTAATAATGCAAAAATATACATAGCATTCTATTAGAAATAAGAAAGTTATTAACGTTTGAAATTTGCCAACTTCAACTAGATTTTATCAAATAATAAGTTAGAAATATGGAATAAATAAAACAATGTTTCCAAGTTACGAAAATCTAAACCGCATATCGATAGACCTACCAACAAAGAAGTTATAGCCTATTTTTGTTGAAGACGTAACTGTCAAAATTTTACGAAAAAAATGAATAACTCGAAAACTGTTCATTTTATGTATGAAGAATAATTTGACAATTTTATTAAAAATTACATAAGAAATTCGAAAATCAAAAAATATACAGGGTATTCCATTTGAAATAACAAAGTTGATATCACTTCCGGCAAAACCGGAAATGCAATTTTCCTCAAAATAATTTTGAAAAATAGACTTAGTCAGATCATATTTGCTTCTTGACAAAAAAGTTATAGACCGATTACGTAGCTCTGGGTCACCCTGTATATATGTAAATATATTCCTGTATATATGTAAATCTATTTGAATTGTTGTTGCCTGTTAACTATCTTTAACTTTTTGATAATTATTAGCAATAACAGGCTTGGTGAATCTCAAAAAACTCGATTTTATTAAAAAGTTGACGTTTCGCCACGAATGTCGTGGAGAAACTTTTTAATAAAATCGAGTTTTTTAAGATTCACCAAGCCTGTTATTGCTAATAATTATCAAAAAGTTGTAAATATATATATATATATATATATATATATATATATATATATATATATATATATATATATATATATATATAATCTCTTGATAATTATTAGCAATAACAGGCTGGTTGTTGAAATCTTAAAAAACTCGATTTAATCAACTCAAATTGACGCTTCACTATGACATTCATAGTTATTCAAAATTTTTGAACAAAATTGAAAATTCTTTGACATTTGTTGACTTGATAAAATTGAATATTGATCTGTCTTGTTAAAAATTCTTTCAGTCTAATATTAACATTCAAAATTGTTTCATTAGAAGGCAAGGGAAACTACAGAAACCTTTACCTATGTAATGTTCGAAAATAATAATAATAGGGTACTATTTATTTAACAGAAAGAAATTAGTCACGGGAAAATATTAAAAAAGTAGAGCAGAATTATCGGTATAGAACGTTTATATGGAAGCAGCCGTTGACACGTGTTTCGGACTCTTTGGTCCTCATCAGAACGGCGTAGCTAAGTATTGGATTGAAAATTTGGAGAGATGAAAATAGTTTAATAAATAAAATCCTCTGTTATGGAAGAAAATCACTTATTTGTGGTTTATTGTTTTGAACTCTCCGGTATGGGAGATTTGTCAAACTTTGCCACGGAGGCGATTAATTCCATCCGAGAGATCTTAGAAAGAGTAAATTGATATTAAAAAAGAAAATTAGTTTTGGGAAAAATATTAAACAAGTAAAGCAAAAATTATCGGTATAGTTCGTCTATATGGAAGTAGCTGTTTTTAATTTTTTTAAATATAAAATCCTCTGTTATGGAAGAAATCACTTATTTGTGGTTTATTGTTTGAACTCTCGGTATGGGAGATTTGGTCAAACTTTGCCACGGAGGCGATTAATTCCATCCGAGAGATCTCAGAAAGAGTAAATTAACATTAAAAAAGCAAATTAGTTTTGGGGGAAATATTAAACAAGTAAAGCAAAAATTATCGGTATAGTTCGTTTATATGGACAGTAGCCGTTTTTAATGAAAATTTTAATTTAGAATTTCAAATTTTTTAAAATGAAAAAGGTACTTACATATAAAAACAATGTAGTTTGGGATCATTGCCATATTTTCAGCTAGCAATATTTAATTATTTATTCGAATTGTTGTTGCCTGTGATTTATTTTAATCTCTTGATAATTATTAGCAATAACAGGCTGGTTGAATCTTAAAAAACTCGATTTAATCAACAAAATTGACGCTTCACTATGACATTCATAGTTATTCAAAATTTTTGAACAAAATTGAAAATTCTTTGACATTTGTTGACTTGATAAAATTGAATATTGATCTGTCTTGTTAAAAATTCTTTCAGTCTAATATTAACATTCAAAATTGTTTCATTAGAAGGCAAGGGAAACTACAGAAACCTTTACCTATGTAATGTTCGAAAATAATAATAATAGGGTACTATATATTTAACAGAAAGAAATTAGTCACGGTACAAGATTAAAAAAGAAGAGCAGAATTATCGGTATAAGAACGTTTATATGGAAGCAGCCGTTGACACGTGTTTCGGACTCTTTGGTCCTCATCAGAACGGCCGTAGCTAAGTATTGGATTGAAAATTTGGGAGATGATAATAGTTTAATATATAAAATCCTCTGTTATGGAAGAAAATCACTTATTTGTGGTTTATTGTTTGAACTCTCCGGTATGGGAGATTTGGTCAAACTTTGCCACGGAGGCGATTAATTCCATCCGAGAGATCTTAGAAAGAGTAAATTGATATTAAAAAAGAAAATTAGTTTTGGGAAAATATTAAACAAGTAAAGCAAAAATTATCGGTATAGTTCGTCTATATGGAAGTAGCTGTTTTTAATGAAATTTTTATCTTAAAATCCTCTTGTTATGGAAGAAAATCACTTATTTGTGGTTTATTGTTTGAACTCTCCGGTATGGGAGATTTGCGTCAAACTTTGCCACGGAGGCGATTAATTCCATCCGAGAGATCTCAGAAAGAGTAAATTAACATTAAAAAAGCAAATTAGTTTGGGAAATATTAAACAAGTAAAGCAAAAATTATCGGTATAGTTCGTTTATATGGAAGTAGCCGTTTTTAATGAAAATTTTAATTTAGAATTTCAAATTTTTTAAATGAAAAAAGGGTACTTACATATAAACAATGTAGTTTGGGATCATTGCCATATTTCAGCTAGCAATATTTAATTATTTATTCGAATTGTTGTTGCCTGTGATTTATTTTTAATCTCTTGATAATTATTAGCAATAACAGGCTGGTTGAATCTTAAAAAACTCGATTTAATCAACAAATTGACGCTTCACTATGACATTCATAGTTATTCAAAATTTTTGAACAAAATTGAAAATTCTTTGACATTTGTTGACTTGATAAAATTGAATATTGATCTGTCTTGTTAAAAATTCTTTCAGTCTAATATTAACATTCAAAATTGTTTCATTAGAAGGCAAGGGAAACTACAGAAACCTTTACCTATGTAATGTTCGAAAATAATAATAATAGGGTACTATTTATTTAACAGAAAGAAATTAGTCACGGGAAAATATTAAAAAAGTAGAGCAGAATTATCGGTATAGAACGTTTATATGGAAGTTCAAACAATAAACCACAAATAAGTGATTTTCTTCCATAACAGAGGATTTTATTATAAAAATTTCATTAAAAACGGCTACTTCCATATAAACGAACTATACCGATAATTTTTGCTTTACTTGTTTAATATTTTCCCAAAACTAATTTTCTTTTTTAATATCAATTTACTCTTTCTAAGATCTCTCGGATGGAATTAATCGCCTCCGTGGCAAAGTTTGACCAAATCTCCCATACCGGAGAGTTCAAACAATAAACCACAAATAAGTGATTTTCTTCCATAACAGAGGATTTTATTTATTAAACTATTTTCATCTCCAAATTTTCAATCCAATACTTAGCTACGCCGTTCTGATTAGGACCAAAGAGTCCGAAACACGTGTCAACGGCTGCTTCCATATAAACGTTCTATACCGATAATTCTGCTCTACTTTTTTAATATTTTCCCGTGACTAATTTCTTTCTGTTAAATAAATAGTACCCTATTATTATTATTTTCGAACATTACATAGGTAAAGGTTTCTGTAGTTTCCCTTGCCTTCTAATGAAACAATTTTGAATGTTAATATTAGACTGAAAGAATTTTTAACAAGACAGATCAATATTCAATTTTATCAAGTCAACAAATGTCAAAAAATTTTCAATTTTGTTCAAAAAATTTTGAATAACTATGAATGTCATAGTGAAGCGTCAATTTGTTGATTAAATCGAGTTTTTTAATATTCAACCAGCCTGTTATTGCTAATAATTATCAAGAGATTAAAAATAAACCACAGGCAACAACAATTCGAATAAATAATTAAATATTGCTAGCTGAAAATATGGCAATGATCCCAAACTACATTGTTTTATATGTAAGTACCCTTTTTCATTTAAAAAATTTGAAATTATAAATTAAAATTTTCATTAAAAACGGCTACTTCCATATAAACGAACTATACCGATAATTTTTGCTTTACTTGTTTAATATTTCCCAAAACTAATTTGCTTTTTTAATGTTAATTTACTCTTTCTGAGATCTCTCGGATGGAATTAATCGCCTCCGTGGCAAAGTTTGACCAAATCTCCCATACCGGAGAGTTCAAACAATAAACCACAAATAAGTGATTTTCTTCCATAACAGAGGATTTTATTTATAAAAATTCATTAAAAACAGCTTCTTCCATATAGACGAACTATACCGATAATTTTTGCTTTACTTGTTTAATATTTTCCCAAAACTAATTTTCTTTTTTAATATCAATTTACTCTTTCTAAGATCTCTCGGATGGAATTAATCGCCTCCGTGGCAAAGTTTGACCAAATCTCCCATACCGGAGAGTTCAAACAATAAACCACAAATAAGTGATTTTCTTCCATAACAGAGGATTTTATTTATTAAACTATTTTCATCTCCAAATTTTCAATCCAATACTTAGCTACGCCGTTCTGATGAGGACCAAAGAGTCCGAAACACGTGTCAACGGCTGCTTCCATATAAACGTTCTATACCGATAATTCTGCTCTTACTTTTTTAATATTTTCCCGTGACTACTTTCTTTCTGTTAAATAAATAGTACCCTATTATTATTATTTTCGAACATTACATAGGTAAAGGTTTCTGTAGTTTCCCTTGCCTTCTAATGAAACAATTTTGAATGTTAATATTAGACTGAAAGAATTTTTAACAAGACAGATCAATATTCAATTTTATCAAGTCAACAAATGTCAAAGAATTTTCAATTTTGTTCAAAAATTTTGAATAACTATGAATGTCATAGTGAAGCGTCTATTTGTTGATTTAAATCGAGTTTTTTAAGAACAAACCAGCCTGTTATTTCTAATAATTATAAAAAGATTAAAAATATATAACACGCAAAAAAAATTCAAATATATATATATATATATATATATATATATATATATATATATATATATATATATATATATATATATATATATATATATATATATATATTCCAGTCCTGAGTAATATTTTATATCAGTTCCAACAAGATCACAATGAGCCATGAACTAACATAACATTATTTTGTACCGAAGTGTTTTTTACAGCCCAGCTGCCAACTGTGGCGAGCTGATACCAACCTAAAAAATAAATGGTGTGGCAAATCAACTTAATATCTTCGATTTATTAACCTTTATTCCAGAGAATGGTTATTTTTAGCACGAAATAAACTAAATCAAGGTGCCATAAATTCACAATCATGAACGCAGGCCTGGACTCATATTATTCTAGTTTGTTGGATCTATGATTTCAAAATAGGCTACCATATCTTCAAAACTTATTGTTGAGTCTATTGATATAGATGAAACTTGATACTATTCACTTTCAAAAAACTCCGTATCGCAGATTCAATTATTATTGTTATCATTACAATCAAACAAGTAATTTTCTTATAACATAGTCATCACCTCAAGAACGTTATATTCTTTTACATTGATTTGATACGCATGTAACTACAATTAATCATTTTGTTGGCAGTAGCAACTGTGATGATGTGGTGGTTCACTATTCGCTCTTTCCAGTTTTAATTATCATTGTTACAATGGTTTCATGGTTTCACCTTCCGTTTATATCATTCAATTTGGTTTGTTACAACTTGTTGCACAGAAGGTTTAAAGTTGGATCCCGGATAATATGTGAATATCCATGAACCCAATTAATTAAATCTTTATATTAATGCTTGCGGGGAAAGCTTTGTAGCCCTTTTCAAACTTATTGCGTGCTGTGGAGTGTGAGATTTGGTAGTTGAAGTTCATATAGAGAAGGCGTGCGGAAAGCTAAAATTTATAAGTGTTACAAACACATTAAATTAAACTTCTGCAAACACGAGTTTCATAGAAAGACTGCTCTGGCGCATTCGCCATTTTGTTGTATCATCTTATATTTCCGATTAGAATTTTTTGATCTGTTAGTTCGACTAAATTCATTTTCGATTGACATGAGCACACAAAGATTTACACTTCTAAGTTGAAATAATTTGAAAAATTACTTTCAATGTTAGCTTTCTTAGGGTTCCGTACGCAAAGGGTAAAAACGGGACCCTATTACTCTCTGTCCGTCCGTCTGTCTGTCACCAGGCTGTATCTCAAGAACCGCGATAGCTAGATAGTTTTTCACAAATTATGTATTTCTGTTGCCGCTATAACAACAAATACTAGAAACAAAATAAAATGAATATTTAAGGGGGCTCCCAAATACTCAGTTGTATTTTTACTTTAGTAATAAATAATAAAATTAAAATAAAATAAATATTTAAGGGGGGCATAGTTAATAGTACGGAACCCTTCGTGCGCGAGTCCGACTCGCTCTTGGCCGGTTTTTTTAGCGTGGCTGGAGGTTACTGAAATATTCTCATTCGATTTTTTTACTTTGGCCACCTAACGGTATAGATAAAAGCAATTTCCTGCTTATAATTTTTAGTCGTATGTTCCCCGAAAGCAATAGACCGTATCGAAAGTCAAGTGCAGAAAAGTATTTTCATCCGTTATAGAAATTCTACACCACAATTTTCGAATTTACATATATATACAGTGCGGAAACAAAGTAGTATGAACTTACCCTGATAATTTGTTAGCCTTCAGGTTTTATGAAAAACGCCGGAACAGGTCGATTTAACTTTTCTGTTTCCTACATTTTGACCAAATTTTTTTGTTCTTTTAATGACATCTGTCAAAAATATGACGTCATCAATAATTTTTTCAAATGACAGTATATAGTATGCGATACATCGTTTGAAAGCTCTTGCTTCACTCAGTATGTTACTACATTTTTATGCGATTCTGCAGCTCCGTTTAAAAATGGCGGCCGTCCAAAACTTCTACTGTAATGCCATTGAGATGTTGAATTTCGTTTTTCTCCATGAAATTGAAAAACAAGCTCAGGCCAAGAAACTTAATGTAAGGACAGGACTTGAATGATAAAGCCTTAGTACTGTCTGAGTATGATGATGGATTATTTTTTTCTGATAAATCGAGAAAGAGTTATTGGAACGAAGTTCCTTATCGCGCGTTGCGAAAGGGGGCTAGACGGATAAAATTAAGACCAAAAGTTGTAACGACACTCTGTCTGTCTCTCTCTCATAGAAAACAAGCCAGTTATTTTCGTTTCGTCTTTCTATTTGGCATTGAACGGTGTGGTGTCGCGACGATTATTTTTGTTGAATGTATACAGGTTTTTTGTACATAAAAAATAATAACAATAATGAATTCTGACAGTGTTTCTGCACACAAGTTCCGGATATTTCTGATGGAGTTAGGTAAGTAGAGATTGTATACAGACAATAATAATACATAATACAGACATTTAAATAAAAAAGAATCCCAAACATATGTTTCCTACTTCAGTTACCATAAGCCAATAATTACTAAAATTGAGCCTACTGATTAAGTTTATATTACATTGTATTTGTTAATAATAAAAAAATATTATTATAACTTGAAAAAAATGAAACTTTATTACAATTTTTTCACTAATTAATCGAAAGAAACTTCGTTTCATCCGGGTGTCCCTTGACACCTCTCAAGTTTTTTTCTTCTACTGAGTCAATTAAAAATAATTTTCACAATTTTACCGCCGCCATTTTGAGACGAAGCTACAGAATCGCATAAAAATCTAGGAACATACTGAGTGAAGCAAGAGCTTTCAAATGATGTATCGCATACTATATACTGTCATTCGAGAAAAACGTCGATGACGTCATATTTTTGAAAGAACAAAATAATTTGGTCAAAATGTAGGAAGCAGAAAAACTAAATCGACCTGTTCGAGCGTTTTCCATAAAACCTGAAGGCTACCAAATTATTAGGGTAAGTCCATACTTTTTTTCCACAATGTATATATATATATATATATATATATATATATATATATATATATATATATATATATATATATATATATTTATATATATATATATATATATATATATATATATATATATATATATATATATATATATATATATATATATATATATACATATATATTCTCTCTGGTACATATCGGCATTTCTTGCGGCTACCTTCTAACCAAATGAGCAGAAAATTGATATTTGAGATTATTTTCGAGGAATAATGAAACTATTTGTATGAATTTCTCTAATCGTCGCCATTTTTCATAGATGTTACATGTTTTTTCGTGATATTTGAAAATTTGCTCACCTCTAGCTTATGCAGATTGAGTTATAGGGTTGAAATTTGACACGTAGATTGAGTTCGCGTTGAAATACATTCCTTTGTGAGTTTCAACTCTTTTATTCAACCACGCTCAACTTCGCGAAGACTAGTCCGTTCGAATCAATATTTTTTTTGAATGAAATAAATTATTTTCTGATTTTTATGACGGTTTGCTGTTGAACCGTGAAAAGCTAATACACAATGCATTTTGCAATTTTTTTTTTCAAGGTGATGAATTATTTTCTAATTTTCATTTCGATTTACTATGTTTTTTCAAACCATCATTTTTTTCGTTCGAATAGTATATCTACACGATGCAATCCGCGATATAAAAACCACCTTAGTGACGGAGT